>JAULBM010028809.1:0-11123 GCA_032357055.1 Geukensia granosissima
TTATTTGAATAAACATATAAATTAAGGTAAATCTATAAAAAATTAGGTACGATCATTGAATATTTTTTAATGAACATTGACTCACGCTCATCAAAACTTTTAGTTACATTTTTGTCTTTCATGCTGTCGAAATTTTTAATTTTTTGCACTTTCTTAATACCTAGTTTTCTTTATCTATTAATAATATTTTTCACTTATTTTACTCCTTAATTACTACGCATTTGATTGATGTCTAATCTAAAGAGAACCAGGTTTGTTATCAGTGTTTAAAATTTGAAATACAAAATTACCAATGTTAATAAATATTGAAAATTTAGGTATGCTTTATGCACATTCAAAAAGTAACTTCTCATCAGTAGCATTAGAACCGAAACACACGAAGTCAAAGATCCAAATATAGCAAAGAATAACTTCAAATTCAAACAAATCGAAATAGGAAGCCAAACCCGACGGCAGGGACAACTACTAAATGCATTACTTTTCGAGGCATTTCCGTATTATCAGTATTTTAGAATTTTAGCAAATGCAACAAATTCTGTAAAACATTGTTTGATAAATTCCATGTCAGTCTGACAAATGGGAACTAGCTGTTAGAGACAGCGATCTGTTTTCGAGGTCGTTCGTCTTACTGTGTCATGTTTTCTTGGTTTTGCCTGCCTACCATTTATCGACTTTAGAATGTATGAGTTGGGTTTAAGTATTAAAATAGGAGATGTTTGTTGTTTTGTCACTCCACTATTCTAGGTTAAGGCGCGATCGAGTACACTTTTTGCACCGCCACATACTTTATGTGCCTGTCCAAATCAAGGAATCTGTAATGCATTGATGTTTTTGTTGTATTGTTCCTTGTTTTACATTATATGCTCATTTGGTCTGAGAAAAGAATATCAATAGAGGATGTAATCCGAGGTACGTATACTTTTCTTAGTTTAAATAATCTTGTTATGCTACGAATACAAATAATTTTTGTGCCAAATTAGGTTTCATTTCCGAGCAAATTACATAAATATTACAATATCACTATACATCATGTTAACAATTCTTATAAACAACTCACTATTCATTATATAAATAAATATTAAATACAATTTTTAATAAATGGAAAGAAACATCTTTATGTTTTTTTTTTTCAAAATACATAGTGATAAATGTGGCGAAAGATTTACATTTTCACATACGCTTGAAAGCAATAGGACAAGTTTGAAAAATTTGCGCAATTATAATATATTGTATGTCTATTACCTTTCTGATTGCATGCATTATTAATTGATCGACGGGTATCTTAAATGACATATTGTCATATTATAAATTTTAATCGGTCGGTTTTATATCTCGTCTCACATGGCTTAGTAATCTTAACCCTTACCTCTATTGACGATTCCTCCGATTTGTAGTAACATTTTCTTTTACAGATAAAGGAGTAAGTACGTTAAGCCCCATATTTGGCACAAATTTTAGATTTTTTGGCACAGTAATAAGTTGTAAAAATGCTGTTTAATGATAGTTTTTTTAAAATTCATTTTCTTTTCTTATATACTTTTCGTCATTTCGACAAAACGAAACGGTATATATTAACTGTTTTAACAAGAATGTAACATTTTATGAAAAAAATATTGAATTATCAGATGTGTTTTATTCAAAATAGATATGGTCGCACCATAACATCACGAAGATATTTTAACATTTGTACTCGGTAGATAATTGTGCAAAGTTCGGTTGTGATGTTTTTGTGTGGTTTATATTAAATTCGACAAATTCCATAAAATGATGTATAAAATTTGGTTATTTCTTAGAAATTTAATATCTTAAGCAACTTCTATATGCCACGTGTCCGTTGTAAAACCAATTAAACTATTTATTCTGTTGGAATTGATTTGTTTCTTTTTATAGACATTATTCAATACAAAAAATATAAATACAATATATTAGCCACTTTTCATTTTTCATACGGCCTTCGTCCTTTTTAATATCTTTTAAAATAACACATTTTTTACAGATGAAACACTTAATCGTGAACTTATTTTAATTACTGCAGCATACTAAACAAAAAAGGATTGGTTTTTAACTTTTAAATTAAAACAGTGTCTCTTTTATTACTTTTTTTTATCTCTAATTTCAGTCAATGTTTATAATGGACAAGAAAAACGGTCTTGCATTTTATTTTTAGAAGCATACGACTTGCTGTTTCTATTTTTAGTAACGTCAGATATGATTTTTCAAAACAAATCATCCACCAATCAAATTATACAACATTTAACAGGGAAAGGCTATTGCAACATTACAAACTGTGACTCGATTATGTTGTCGTTTGTCAATGCATCTATTTGAGGGAACAGTTTCTCGTTCCTTTGATCTTGTGATAATTAATAATATATACATGTAGATAATAATGTACATTTGTTGTTTCATCAACACGTGACAAATTTTGACCATCAAATGACCTGAGGAATACACTATGCTTATGTCAAATACCAGATTTTATGTCGCTTAATTAAAACAAATGATGTAGAAAAGGATTGACTGCCTACCTTTACCAAAAGTTCTTCAATGAATTCCGCAACTGTTTTCCAATTTTTTCGATGTATTTTTAACTTAAAGTTTTCGATTTGGTATTTTAAAAATGCTTTGTCTCTACAAGAATGGCAATTGCCTGAAGGCTCTTTTATTTTCTGCATTTTTGCTAATAGTTTATTTAACTGAAATAATGAGTGTAATTGTATAATAAATGAAAATTTCATTTTTTGTACACATTATAAGCTCAAATAAATGAACAAAAAATAGCTTCGATGCCAATAAAGTTCACTTTTAATTGTCTTAAAAAGAAACCATAAAATGACATGAACATATTTGGTGTTAGATTTGAATATCTCAGTAAATTGTCATAACTATCTAAAATCGAAACAACTTTTGAAATAAGCATTTAAACATCGATCTTTCAAATAAAAGAGCGCTGTAATTGGCTACTGTTAATTTTAATTTTTTTGGGATGATATTTTTCACAGTGTTATGAAAATGAAAAAATACGGGGCAAATGTCAGAGAGACTGAACTCTTATCATGAGAAAAACAAATGAAAAAAATGTTTATGCGTACAATAATATTGCTATAACCTGAATATTATAAAAAATGTACAATCCGAGCCATTGTTCCTTTTGTTTTCGTTTTATTTTTTCTAGGTTATTTCAATTTTTTTGGGGTCTTTTTGGACTATGTAGGTCTGATCCCTCACATGGGTATCCTCCAGCAGTAAAACTGACCGCCGCGATATTACAGAAAAATTGTTGAAAGTGGCGTTAAACGCTTATCAAACAAACAAAACCAACAAACAATGTTTTCTCATTTGGCCAATATTGTTACATTTGAATATCATCATTTTGGGGCATTTTATAGTTTGTATTATGGCGGTATAGGTGACCAATTATTGACTGTGGTAACCTGTTTTGGTTTCTTTCTCATACCTTTTGGATGGTTTTCTCAAACAATCATATCACATCACCCCTTTCTAAATGATGATTTTTTTAGTGTATGGACTACCCAAATATTCATCATTTTAGCACCTTTTTGAAAAGAAATTTATCAACCATTTATATGGTTTTTTTTTATTTTTTCATGTCCTAAACGATTAATTATTTTTATGTAATTAAAGTTTTTTTATTGCAAGTTTTTCGAGGCTGATTGTTTTTGTTTTTCGAGTACTTATATTTAATTGTATCAGCGTTTTTAAATTAATTTTCTGTAATTTTTGCCATTGGTTTGTCTCTACCAAAGGCTTCCTATATTGTTTCTTTGACACTACACTGTTTGATAACGAACCGGTTCCAAGGGCCTGTATTGCAACCATGATACTTCACAATTTGATGATAAACCTCCCAGGGAAAATTTAGAAAAGTTGTTGCATGATTGCAAACGGCTAAGAAGAAGCAGAAAAGAATGAATAAAGTCCTTTGTAAAGCAATGTTCGGCTTTGGATGCTACCTTGCATGGTAAGTGTCATTTCTACCCTGGTAAAATAGCTATAGATTAAAAAGTATTCCTATCATAAACTATTGTCGGCTGTGGTAGCAATAATCTTGGTCGCTGGATAGTATTTTTTGAGGCTCGATAGAAATCTGGTTCACTTAAATTAAGTTTAATGTGCAATATGATCATATTTGGCAACTATCTTTTTGGCGCACGAGGATGCCGGGCATGATTGTATAAGAGAACTATCTAAAAATGAAAAGGAAAAGATATGGGATAAATGTCAGGGAGACAGCAATCGAGCGACGAGAAAAAACAGAGGGACGGAAATCTAGATGTGTAAGGACAATTTACTAAAGTTATATTTCTAGACGAGGTCGAACACAACCTACTCGATATTTTTAAAGGGTGAATGTTGTGCCAGCATTCGCTATTTTATTTATCATCCTGATAATCAGGAGAAATGATGGCAAAATCTTCCAGATTTATCTGATTCTTCTAAATTTGGACAAACCTGAAATTTACTTTCTCGGCTTAGCTGGTAGAAATAAACCATGTTATTATGACACAATGCATAGCATGTAACTATAACATATTATGAGAAGAAATTATCATAAATAATAATATTAAGACAATAGAATTAATACATTCGATTCGCCAGTCTATGTGAACCTTTAACCTTGTTCTAGTATTTGTGCACATTTAAATTGTATTTTGTAACAATTGTTAACAAATATACTAGCAAACAATTGAAGTATAGATTTGTATGACAAATGATATAATTTGTATTATTGTATTATTAACTTTATAGGAAACCAAAGAAAGCAGTAGGATCAACCAAGAAAAGACAAGTAAGTCGAAGAGGACTGGTGAGATCATGAATAGGATCAATTTACCTTTATAATCAGGGTCAACACTAGTATCCTTAAACCTTTATAATCTTGGTCAACACTAGGATCCTTTAACCTTGATGATCAGGGTCAACACTAGATACTTTAACCTTTATAACCAGGGTCAACATAGACCCACTAAAATACCATGGGTTAATTCGGAAAGTCTGAATAAGTAGTAAGTTTTTATCTCTGTAAAACTTAAGATTTGTCACCAAAGACCGACCAAAATACCATAGGTTAATTCGGATAGTCTGAATAAGTAAAAAGTTCCTATCTCCGTAAAGTCTGGAGCTTGGTCAACATATTCCCACCAAAATACCATGGGTTAATTCGGATAGTTTGAATAAGTAATAAGTTCCTATCTCTGTAAATCAACATAGACCCACCAAGATACAATGGGATTGTATGAATAAGAAATAAGTTCTTTTCTCTGTGAAAATGAAGCTTTGTCATCATAGACCAACCAAAATAGTCTGAATAAGTAATAAAAGGAATTCAAAGATACCAAAGGGGCAGACAGAAATCGTTAAGTCGGAAGACAGACAAGACCATGGCGAACAAAATGAAACGAAAGACAAATATAGAGCATACAATATTACACTGAAAACTAAAGCTTGAGATCAGGTGCTCCGAAAGGGTAAGCAACTCCTGCTCCACTAGTGGAGCCCGTCGTGTTGATAAGTTTTTTCTCTGTAAAGACTGAAGCTTGGCCACCATATACCCACCAAAATACCATGGGTTAATTCGGATGGTCTGAATAAGTAATAAGTTCGTACCTCTGTTATGACTGAATTTTTGTCAAAAATAGACCAACCAAAATACCATGGGTTAATTCGGATTGTCTAAATAAGTAATAAGTTCTTTTCTCTGTAAAGACTGAAGCTTGTTTAACATAGACCCACCAAAATAACATGGGTTAATTCGGATGATCTAAATAAGTAATAAGTTCGTACCTCTGTTATGACTGAATTTTTGTCAAAAATAGACCAACCAAATTACCATGGGTTAATTCGGATTGTCTAAATAAGTAATAAGTTCTTTTCTCTGTTAAGACTGAAGGTTGCTCAACATAGACCCACCAAAATACCATGAGTTAATTGGAATGGACGGAATAAGTAATAAATTCTTATCTCTGTTAAGACAAAAGCTTTTTCCACACAGACCTTGAAATATACCATGAGTTAATTCGGTTGGTCTGAATAAGTAATAAGTTCTTATTTCTGTACAAAGCTTGGTCAATATAGATCCACCAAATACCATGGGTAAATTCGGATTAGTCTGAATAAGTGAAAAGTTCTTTCTGTAAAGACTGAAGCTTGATCAACATAGACCCACGAAAATACCATTTGTTAATTCGGATGGTCTTAATAAGTATTAAGTTCTTTTTGAAAAGACTGAAGCTTGTTACTCATTATGAAATTCGATTATCATACTTTAAAAATGTAGGGGATGCAACGTTCCCTGAGAGTGTTAAGACCTGGCTTCCGTTTCATAAAACGATCGATAAGTTATTGTGCACGTTAGCCCCTAGAAAATGAATGGAATAACGTGCACGCTAAATTAGAGATTGTTTTTTTAAAACTGGGCCCTGGATCGCAGACCTCACGGTAAACTTTGAAACTTTGAAACTTTGACAATTTTACCGAAGAATACTAGCCAGTTATACCCAACGATAAATCTTATTAATTTATGATTTCAATACAACATATAATAGATGTTATGCGCTATTTACGTGACACACGAACAACTTACGAATGTAAATATGGCATTATGACAAACCTAATGTCCATAATGACATAATCAGTTATTGCTTTTATGCATAAAAGGGCATTAATATACGTCTGAAATCGGAACAACAACGCAGAGATTAAGCAAATGAACGTTCCATTTAATGTCGATATTTAAATTATACCAAATGGTAATATTCACCTCATGGTTAACCCGAAAATCCATCTTTAGGGGTGGGAGAATAATCCGCGTTTAGGTGGTGGGTTAATATAACCTGCAGACAATTGAAGGAGGTTTTATTTCTGTCAAACTTTTTTCCTAATCCAAAGGTTGTTCTGTGTTGAAAATTTAAGGCAACTTAATGAAAGTGACCGTCCATGGTGTTCTGTTGACAACATTCTGGTCAACGGGAGACAAACCTTATATGAAAAATGACAAAATCCTTTGTTAAAATGTTTTTATCAGACTGGAGATCTTCATTAAAATATAAAAATAGTAGATGTACTATGGTAAGATCATTTTGAGACCGGCATCTAAAAATCTAAATTACAATTAAACAACCTCTGCAAATTGCTTAAACTTCAACATTGAACATGGAACCGAAAGCTTTGTGATGTGCCCAAAATTTGATCTATTCAAACAATGATCGGCAATTAACCTTACAAAATAAAGCAAGGAATAGCTTAAAAAATAAAATAATTAAAAGACAATGACATCTTCTGGACAACAGATTACTGGCTTTAGACTGGCAAATAAAATATATGACGGGGTAAAACATGTTTTTGCGTGCCCAACAACTTTTCTTAATATGGGACAGTGGTGAAAGAAAACGACGGCCTTTGAACAATAAATGGAAAATGGCAGGTCAGCATGCCCGTATTCCAGATATAAGCGTTTAAAATCTCTTAATTTACTTTTTACAGGCACGGTTTGGATATTTGCAAAGAAATAGTAAGGATATCTCGATAACTTAAAAATAGATATGATATGTGTTATGAAAAAATACTTTGAAAGGAATAGAACCAGAGGAGTTCGGACATGTAACCATGGCAAGCAAGCATGATTAAATTACAACAATAACAGAATAAGAATAATTAGAGCCAGTCAGTAGATTTGTGCTCCCTATTTTATATCCAATACAGGTTCCCAATAGCAGATGTACCGTCATATCCAGTCATCTTCCTGGTATTCTACAGCGGACTTGCTAGAGCATGAAATGATCCTAAATATATAATAAATCACGACTGATTAAATAAAGTCCGTTATACAGAAAAGAATTAATATTGACATAAAAATAGATAAAAGCCTGTGTGGTTTAATTTTTCAAGTTAATTAACGCAAACATTATTATAAATTATCATTAATTTTCAGATATATCATGCTTTATTTGTCTGTTATGTTGACTTTATTGCATGGTCATTATTCATATTTTCATTTCTAGACGATTTTGACTTATATTTATTGTTTTTGTCCTAAATTGTAATTTGGTGGCATGATAGGTTAATTGCTTTTGCCACATTTTTGCTCATACATCTTCTGCTAACTGTTTTTCTTTATTTCATTTTTGAACTCTATACTAATACTATTTAAATTATTTGTTACTTACATTATATATTAAATACAATTTTAATAAGCTATTATTGTTGCAGATTGCACTTGTTCTCAAAATCTTTTGGCGATATCTAAATGGTACATTTTCCGTTTTAGCTTGAATATATTACAAAATGTTCCAATAAAAGAGGAATTTAAAAAACAAATGCAAAAAACGCATTCTCTTAAAAAATGTCATGATTTTTTAAGTCTTGAAACTAAATACATCTTTCTGTCATAATATAACTTTTCGTGAGAAATGTTTGGAAAAAAGAACTTGTCGTTGCCACATAGAAAAAAATCAATACACAACATGAACATTTAAATGGCTGAAATATAGATTGTTATCAAGTAAAGTATTTAAATCTCATTTGACACATTTCCTATAATGCGTTTTATTAAATTACCGAGTATTTTATTGAGTTGTCTCTCATCTAATTTGAAATTTTCTCCTGCCACTTAAATGCTCAAGTATCTTCAATTTCTTTTTTATGATGTATATTGGTGGCAAGGCATTCATGGAAACTCCAACGTTCGAACTTTTTGATCCAATGCTGTTTTCGTGTAATGAGCAAAAATAACTGAAATAATTTGTAAACCTATATAGGGATCAAATAATGCCAAAAGTATAGTGGAATTTTGGTGTTTATTATAATCACAATTTTATACAAAACAGTTTTGCATCTATGACATTTTACATTTCTATGCGATATTTCTAAAGTGCCTATGCATATATGAAAATTACTAGATGTGGGGTAAATGTCAGAGAGACTTCACTCAAACAACTAGAAATTTAATAATAAGGTTTTGCTACCACAAAATTTTTGTTAACAACATGACTGTATCTCCTTCTTAGAATAATGCTTATATCCGGTCCTTATGCTGTGTTGATCCATTGCATAGCAAGCCAAAAGCTAAACAAAACATTTATGGCTCTACCACTTTCCAAGTTGTTTGATATAATCGGTATCTTAACCATGGCTACTTATAAACCACAAATTAACCAGCTACACTTATTCATGAGTTCTACATCACTGAAGAGAAACTGATAACCACCGGCGCGAAGGCGATTTAATTGTATATGCATATAAGACAATGATATGCTGCACTATCGAAGGCGGTTTGAGAATTGAAAGAATAACAATAAGAAATGCAAATATCTTGACTAGTTTTGAAATGCCATAGAGTTTGTATATCTAATAATGTATTTGTATTGACTTTTTCTGATTAAAAATAACTAAAACCCAAACTCATCAATAGATTTATTAAATTTCGCCTTTCTGTCTGTTAATATCACTTCATGCAACGCCATTTCAAAAGTAAAATGCGTTTATCATTTTTAATGTCAATTTAATTTTGCAGAAAGGTGTATCTTGGTGAGAAACTATTTCATTTTTATACTTTATTTTATTTTTATATGAACCAGGAGCAAAATTAAAGACTCTATGGGAGTTTAAATATAAAAGGGAGATAACCCTCTTGGTGGAGTTACACAAAAGGCCTCGTAGAATGCAAAGAGAGTATCATATTACTTAACATGTTATAGCAAAATTTCTCTCTCGTCTAAATGCACAATTTATACAAGTAAAGGGTTGATATTTTTTTCATTTTAAACATTAAAAATTTTAGAGGGAAAAAAACACAATGGGAAATCCCCTGCCTGAAAAATGTTTTCTTGTGCCTGAAATGTATCTTGTGAGGTCAGTACTTTTATTTTTATGTTTTATTGGTTATTCTACTTGACAAAACCTTAGTTTATTATTTCTAGGATAAAGGTTTGAAGTATGATTCAAAGAGAGTAGATGGAGAATATACCATCATGAAAAAGTTACTAGTTTTAAGAAATAAAAAGCCGGATTTTGTAAAAGAATAATATATGTATGATGTGAGCTTAAAGACTTTCCTTGTATTTTATTCCGCTATTACATTCTTACTTATCCATATATTACGGAGCTTTTGACCTAATATATTGTTATTATTTTGCAACATTAGTTCGATTCAATCAATATGCTTTTATTGTTTATTATTATGCCTTGTTTGACCAATCAGAATACAGATAGGACATTGTAAATGATTTATGCTAGTCGAATGTTGAAGTGATATAATTGCATTAACAAGATCTGTGAACGTTCAGTAATTTGACAGTTTAAGTTGTTTTTTCATCCTTTGAGTATAGATACACAGATATATATAAGTACAGATAGACAGGTATATATAATTTTTAAGTGTCCCTTGACCTTTTTATCGACGAAAGAGCCATTAACTTCAAGAAATACAATAACTTCGGATCAACTTAAGGGTTGATTAATTTTTTTATGATTGCTAAATAAGAAAAAAATAATAAGAAAATAAAATAACGAAAGCTTAAGTATAGAACCGAAATATTTTTCTATACCAATATACTTGATTTTTGTCATTTTGTAACAGGCGATTATCATATAACCATGTAACATGACCACTTCTAATTGTAGGTAATTCAGCCTTCACATCTGATCCAGGTTTTTAAAAATATATACTTAAATACTAATCTGATATACATTTACCATTTGCGAACAATATTCCTTACCTCTTGTAATTCGAATTAAAACAAATCGCCTAAAAGTAGAATTGAAATCAGCCAAAATTGTTGAAATTAAACCACAATCTGTATTTTGTAAACTGATTTAGTAATGTATTTTTGAAGATATATCTAAATTCAGAATTTGGTGGACGAATTTTTTAACCATTATTTAAATGGGCACAAATTGTGCACCCCTTCCAGCCGACTTGTTTTGTACTTCATCTAGGGACTCCTGCAAAATAACAATAAGGAATTGGCCAGATATCGTTTAATTGTACTTGTCGCTATAACAGTGACGTTTTGTAATTGAAAAATCATAAGTTCAGTGAGCACAGTGATCGCGAAATGTAAAAATTATTACAGGACATTCGGTCTGGTAATTTAAGAAACTTT
>JAULBM010028820.1:0-11122 GCA_032357055.1 Geukensia granosissima
GTAAGGTCAACAAATTACAGATAACCACGGGCAAAGAAATCTAACAAAATCTGTCATAAGTTGCCCGACAGTAATAATAAGCATTAATAATGTTGTTAGCAGCCAACTAGAGCAAAGTAGTCATATCCTATATTTTTATATCGATACGCAACAAAAATATACTTGCCCAGAATTGTCACAGGCCTTACAGGTGTCAACATCAGGTGCAGCGACAGGTAACAAAGTTATTCCAGGAACACCTTAAATATGATGAAAACGTTAAACAGAAAGAGGTCTTCAAGTAAACATTACTAACTGCATCCTTGGTCATGAACAAATTCTGATAATATCATGCATTTTGAAAATTATTGATAAAAAGAGAAACAAATTGTAGCCAAACTCCGAAATAGTATGGAATTATATCTTGATAATGTCATGTGTTAACTTTAACTTAAAGGTGTTTATTTTACTAGATTAATTTGGTTTTATCTACCCGTATACGGGTTGAAAATGCACATTTAGAGGCTTATCGATAAAAACCAAGTAGTAACATTTAAATAGATGCCCGAGCAATCTTTATAAATCTAAAATGCAACTGTTTTATTACTTGAGGTATGTAACAATATCAATTACCTCAACGGATAGCAATCACGAGTCAAAATATATATAGTATAAAAAGTAAGTCATTTTTCACCAATTTAAATATTTATGATATAAAATAAAAAAAAGAATACGAGCAAACCATTCCTAAAAAGATTAAATTCATCTGGACACAATACACTTTCTGTATAAAGGTAGGATAGGATTCAAAATATTCGAAGTCAAAATTGCAACCGTCACTGCTTTTGCATAAACTAAGAAAAAACGTTGCCAAAATGATGTCAATAAGCCAAATCAACAAAACTGTTTAAATCACTTTATTTGTAGCGGCGTCACCGAAAATGGTATGAAGCAGATCAAATTGTACATTTATGAATATTTCAAGAGTTTTTATTTCCAATAAGCAATGAGAAAATCAAAATTCATGTTAATATCATACGCTGCATGATGTAAAGCCCTGTTGTATTATTGTTGACCAATAATAAGAATAACAAACAGAAAACGAAGTAAAAACTAAGAAGTAGAAAACAAATTCAATACCAAAGTTTTTGTATGTTTTATCTAAACTTAATTCTATCCAATTGGTTGTACTATAAAATGCCTGTATGGTATATAGACATCTTCCAATATTCTCTCTTATCAATGGTAAATCGGGATCTTGGTCCTGGGCTAAATCTTTAATCTGATTTCGCAGTTGTACAATCCGAGTGTGAGCTGAAATTATAAACCATTTAATGACATACAGTCTGGTTATCCTTTGTGATGATATCTAATGAATAGAAAACCTAATTTGCATTAATATAAAAATAAATGACTGCCCAGCAAACCAAATTATTATGCATCGATTTGGACCTCATACATTACATTACTTGACAGAATGAAAAGGAAAGATGCAAAAATGTTGTGTAAAAACAAAACAGATGCAGTTCAAGATCGAGAATATCTGATGTTTTTGCATAATCTGACTGAATTTAGGTTTATGATGGCAATCTTGCAATTTTCTATTGGTTGCTTCTTTAGATCCCGAATAATATGACATTCATGTAGACAATCATGAATGGCCGTTATACCACCTCTCCTTTTTAGAATATTTTTGAATAACGACACAAATTCCACCAAATTTAAAACTTTAAAATGTTTGAGTTTCAAGTTCTCCTTGAATAAGAAAAATAAATTCCGATTTTTATGATATGCAATATATTGTACAAATAAATCTAAAAACGGATATCAGTAAAAATTAATACCCAATAGGATCTGTTCGGAGTTACAGTGGACATAGGCCAAGGTAGATTGTTCCTGTTCATTTACAACATTTATTATTTCTTGTTCTCGTCTTTTGTATTCTTGTAGCCCATCTGCATCTAATAAAATACATATGTATCTAATTATTTGTGTGTCTATTTTATTTACATTTTGTCACTGCTTTATATAATATTTCATTGATAACGGTTATTGTTTTATTTTTCAATCAACATTAATTTAGATGAACAAAAACAAGTCGAAGAAGCCATGCTGCATATTTCAGCGCTACCCTGGTGTTTGATAGCAGAAAAAATAAGTAAATAAAAGGTTTTTTGAAAATAAACAATTACAAAATGAACTTTTTAGATAACTTTTACCTTCAAAATGAGGGGCACACCCCAAGGCATGCTCATGAACACTGCCTTAACATGCCAACGTATATTTCGTTTAGCGGCGGTAAGGATCTGAAGATTTTTCAGATACTTTCTTATTTTCCCAATTAGGAGGTTTGGTTGGGGCTGGCCCCAAGGGAATGTCCATGAACTTGCCTTTTTATGTTGACTATAAAAATATTTGGTTTAGGGGTGGGGACCTCAACGGTTTTGTAAATAGTTTGTAATTCCAGAATTAGGCGGCGAGGACTGCCCCGTGGTTGACCATTAAAACCCCGCTTTGTATAACAGTTACGATTATATAAAGTTGATGGGCGGGGTTCTAAACTGGTATTGACATATTGACAATTATAAAATAATGTACTCTTTTGCTACTGTGTATCCAACCCCTGGGGCATTCTCAAAATCCCGAAATATCTAGCACTGTCTCAATCTCAAGAATAATTACTGAGCCAAGTTTCGGTTCTGTTTTCAAATAACCTCAGATGAGTTGCGTGACAAAAAATTTGTGTACCCTAAATGTACCCGTGATCGCAACCCTTGGAGGAATTAATAAAATTCTGAACCTTTGGCGCAATCTATATCTCAAGTGCAATTACTTAACCAAGTTTCAGATCCGTTCCGCAGTCGAAATAACCTAGCATGAATTGCAGGAAAAATGTACCCTAAGGCTACTCTATAGCCCAACACCTGGGGTGTAACTAAAATTTCGAAACATTTGTCTTCCGAGTCCGATGGTTCCTGAGATTATCTTTGACATTAACGCCATACCATACGTACGTATGCCCTATCGCTTAGCGCGGGGATAAAATTTTAATCGAACGCGATGTGCCTTAACAGATGCGGTTAATTGATCATTAAGTCGAATGTCGAAACATTAGCTTTAACGTGTAATAAGCTTAAGACGGGTTACTAGTCAAACAAGGCCTACCTATCTCTTAGCGCCTGAGATCGCTCTCGATTTTTTGGGGATTTATATTACACAAGCTTTAGTTTTATCTGCAGTATTTTGTGTAATGATGTTTGTCATTGTTTCTTTCGTCATTTCATGGTCATGTCTTTCTTCTGTCATAACGATTTTAGTTTAAATATTGGAATGTTTACATACAAGTACGAGCGTCGTCAAGATTTTAAAAAGGACTTTAGTTAATTTTACCAATGTATACATGTATCATTCTAGTTATTTATAACTTTTTGAACCGGGGGGTCTTTGTTCCGTAATAAAATGTTTATAGATCTCGGTTTTCGCTGAATAATATTAATATATTTACAATAACGTAGTTACTGTTGTGAAAATTTTGAAAGCCATCGGAAAAACCAGGAGGTTTTTTAATAAATCTGTTTGGCATTTACGCTTATTCTAGAAATGCTTGATCCGTCGGTGAAAATATAAATATTCAATGTTTATTTCGAAAACCAAACCGACGCTGCAGTAGCCATTTATTGCATTCGACCAGTTGAATCTGGTACCTTGAATATCGAACAAACTAACAAAATTAAAGACACAGTTCAATTTTATTTTCAATTATCAATTAAGGTACATTTACCTTGTTCTTATAAGGCTTGATTGTATTTTTGATATGTTATCTTTGTTGTTAGTTGATGTTTGGTGTAATCTGCTTCGGTGTTAGGTATTTTACTTTTTGTTTTTCTGTTTTGATTGAGAAAATACGCTGTTTGTGTTAGCTAATTAACGTGGTTAAAAGCATTTTATAAAAATGTTGAATCAAACAGAAGATTACCGTCTCCGAAAAACTCATCGACTATATGGATTGGATCTGTACCAGCTGGGCCCATGACAGCGAGGTTGTTGTCTTGTATGAACCTTCCTAGTGCTAACCTAGTACCGAGTCTTGTTATTTCAATGTGATTCTTTGTCAATGCATCAGCTCCAGTTAATGACATTGTGGGAAATTCAGTAGAATTTTTTAATAACAGAGTAACGATGAAGGCGCAGATGACCTCAAGTCGCATTATTGATTGAAATCCTAAGGAAGAAAAAAGAAAAAAATGAGAAATTTGAAAAATACATTACCATATTTCATAGACAGTTAATATACTTTAGGGCAAACTCGAAATAAGAAATTTGTTTTGTGCCATTTTGGTGTAAAATACAAACAAAGTTGCGTGTTATGTACTTCGATGACACAAATACACAATGTGAATTTTATCAATACAAATCAAGAGAATATCAACTGACACCGACATTTTGAAATCAGGCATAGTTTAATTTAATAGTTTCTTTCACGAATTGGCACCAAGTATCAGTTTGCCAGTGTATCTCAACGAGTTGCTAAGTAATACTGCGGTACTATGCTTACCTTAGTTGACTTCTGTTTTATTGTGAACCTTATGTTTAATTTAGAAATAAGAGATTTTGTATGATTATCAATGGGATAGCAAAACATAAAGTATAGATTTCAAAAGAGTTTCGATTCCTTTCTTTTCATTATGGCCTTTCTTGTTTATTAAATATATCCCTCTTGTATTTTGTGGTATTTGCAATTGACTTTATTAAAGCTATTAGCGATAGAGATACATATTCAAATGTACATTGTTTCGTGATGCTGCAAGTTGATGTTTAAAGAAAAGCAAACAGAAAATTAACATTTGGAACTTTGAAAAATAGGACCACAATTATCTATCATATTTTCTTATTTCGTCAATTGAGGTTCATTTGTGATCTAGATATATGGACACTACCATTTCATCCCGTGGAGTACAACAATTCCTCAGTCTACATAATTAAGTTTTTCAGCTCTTAAAACACTTTTAATTGAGGTTTTCACTTCGTGACCTTCACAGTGGGTACGGAAACAGCAATAATAAATGTAACAATGATTCGGTTCATTTCGTCGGAAGAAAGTAATTGAAAGTGATCAGTTGGAATTATATATATATAAGCAAAATAATTTTAAGTTAGCTGTCTAATTTAAAATTAAAATGTAAGGTGGCAACACTATTTTTATCGCGCAATATTATTGATGAAATCATTGTAATTCATCTCTATATAAAGAAAGTCAATCTCGCGCTACTAGTTTAAACAAAATACATTTCAACAATTTAGAGAAACATAGAGAAATATTAAATAATTGATAAATATTGTTTATAATTAAAGTTGAATTTATTGTAAGCATGTGTGTTTGCGCTTCGTTTGTAGATGTTTGGCCAATCACACACCGGTAGATATCGATAGATCGATAATGTTTATATTGACAATGACAAAGTTGTCACGTAAGGTGATGAACTTTGCTTGACCAATCGGGAGGAATATTTTGCACTTGCAAATAAATATAGAATCTTACATTGTAAGCCGCTGATTATCATATTTCTACAGACTGTAGAAATATGATAATCAACGGCTTATAATGTAAGATTTTGTTACTGTAATTTTTTAAGCATCAAAATATCGTTAAAAAACTATCATAGGCGGGATCGTGCACCATCTTTTATCATGACTTTGTTACAAGGGACGTAACTCGTGTGCAAAACAAACAAACATGCCACTTATTTTACGGCATTTTCCAATTATTTTACGGCATTCTAATATGTATTAGCCAAAAAATGAAGTAATGCCTACCAAACTGATAGAGACTTTGGAAAGCTCAGTCCTCCTGGGTAAGAAATAACATCGTGAATTCGCGAAGCGAAGCACGCGGGGTCTGAAAATCAGCCAATCATCACCGGACAATTAACAACCCTCTAGAGATTAGAAAAGCATTTCCAACACCGGTCGGGGAGTTTAAAAAATACAAAAAAAATTAGAGAAAAATTTTTCTCCGACGGGTTCAGAAATGTGAAAATGTCATAAGAATTGATGACAAGCAATTTGTTTATGAATATTTGAAAGATGACTGTTTATGATATGTAAACCTTAGAGCCGATTTAATTTTTTTTCGACGAGATCCTTGTCTCGAGATATTTAAGGGTTAGAACACTAATTTCGTTAATCATGCTAGAAAAACTCGTCTTCTTATTAATGTAGGAAAAATACCAAGAATAAGCTCTAATAACAGCTTATCATGCCAGCATGAATAGAAATTATAAACGAAACTACCTACTTTTAACTACTACTTTTGTTTTTAGACCTTAATGCTGAAAATTATTCGAAAAAAGCACGTAAAATGAACAAACCACTATCAAATGGCAATTATTCAGCCCTCTTTTAATACAACGAATGGAATATTTACCTGCTTAATATTGGTGGCGCTCTGGTTTCTTTCAGCAGAATAATTTTCATCCAAATGTAGTGAGATTTATATGTTAAACAAACAAACAGAAACCAAAAATTGTTATCAATTTACGCAAGCTGTATTTTCCAAAACAAAACATTTGGCTATTTTTTCGTAACGTTTATCTCTAGTTCTTAATCTAGGAAATATGTGAAGTTTAAAGTATAAATCAATTCCTCTCGGAGAAAAATCCCTTCTTTACTTAAAATATTTGGTTATTCCAATGACGAAATTTCAAAATGCTTGATCTCATATTTCTACGAAGAGGACTTCTTGATTTATTGTACTTGATGACATTTAAAGATTCAATAGTAGAATTATCATTGTAAGGTAATACATCTACCCGATTGCGTATATGAATAACAATTCATTCGTTCATTAGGAAAATATAATGACACGATTTTATAACATCAACATTGCATTGTAACTTAATATAACAGCAAATACAAGAAGAGATATGAAATACATTTCCCAAGAACTGACAAGATATTTAAAAAATAATGACAGAGGTTTTTGGTTCAAAATGTTCATAGTTGTTCATTTCAGACTTCTGTTTAAATTCTTTAATTCTTCTTAATTTTTATTGTATAGCGGGTAGGTTTTGTGGCTATTATTTTATTAAATTTCATCTGGAAATATATTTTCTGATATTTATTAATTCGTCGAGTTACAGTCAGTTTAACAAAACGATAACTTAAAAAAAACTGTATTATAATGTTGTTAAATATTTGAAGAATAATATACTCTATTTCAATTTTTTGTGGAGTGTGCTATTCGAGCTTTATTAAATTATATGTGCGTTTCCATCTTTGTATTGATTTGAAATCAAAAGTAAGAATTGTCCCATGACTAACCGTTCATGCTGTATACTATGCAATAGCATTTTACATACTCTGGATTTATTTACGGGGATTTGACATTGAGGGTTGGCCATTTTTGTTTTCGGTGGGAGCAATAAAGTTTGACCTAGATAAAGTTATTCAGAAAATTGCACACAATTCTTTTATGCGGACCCTGTCTCGCGATTCATATATATAACAGAGGACATTTTGTATCTTGTACTGACTTTATCACGGAAAATGTTATCGTGATGAAGTCAGTACAAGATAAAAAATGTCATGTATTCTTTATATCGGTACTTTTTAACAAAAAATAATCTCAAGCTGAAAATGTCACATTTTACATCATTAAACACAAGATCGACTTCATTTCAACGTATGGCAACAAGACGTCGTTCAGTTTTATGAATGACGTCGGATCTATTTCATTCATAAAAACACGCACGTGAGTACAAAGCACGCGACGTAAATGCTCGACAACGTGACGTATCCTTCACAGCTAGTCGATAATTTTTGTATCTGTGCCTGTAGACTTGTACAGGAATTATCGGTCAGTACAGATCAAAGGGAATTGCAGCAATTACCGATACAAAATATTTATTTCAAAATCCCATTCAGGCGTGCCTCAAAACAATTTTACAGGTTATGAAATCATAGTTATAATTTAATTGTTACAAAGCATAGACATTTTGTACTCCACGTCTCGCATAAACGCGTGCAAAGCGGCATATCCGGCAATCAAATGACTAATTTTACAATGTAAAAACCCCGATAGAGAATTTAAAACTCGGCGCATTTTAAAATACATCTTTATTGCTTAAAATTATTATTGCAACTTGATTGCACTTTTTTTCAATCTACAATTTTATAAGAATAAGATATACAGTTTTTCCTTCAGAACCTTTTTGCCTATTTCAACAAACTCAGAAATAGAATATAATTGAATTTGAACATGTGGACTGATATTTTTAATAACTTCATAACTACTGTCAAAGATCACAACAAAACAAAAATATTTGATAAAAAGACACAAACAGTAAACCAGCAGCGACAAAGAATCAAGTATTTTACACATAGTTTTTTGTCTTTATAAGAAATGGATGAAAGCAACTATACCGAATATTATAAATATATTTTTGAAAAAAGAGAATAGTATATGTTGTCTGTAGAAATCAGTATCATGAAGTACTTATCAGGGTATAAATCACGAACAGAAAACTTAAAATTCAAAATGAAAAAGGGAAATAAAAGAATACAACAAAGAACGGGTATCACTAGCACATTTTGCTTATGGTGTATAACTATATCAGCATTGTCAATTATCATTTTACGTCTTCATTAAACTCATCTGAACCTAAATAATATATTTTCTGTTGTATTTGTCGAAAATTTTTTCGGTCGCCATCATGATTTGGTTGACCGGTACAAAATATCCATTACACGATTGACAATGGATATCTTCCCTACAAATCCGTTCCTATACCGTTGTGACTAACATCGATTTTGACTATACACCGGCTTTGTCTACTGTCTACGGGTGCCGCTAGTGGTGAAGGAGTTGCTAAGCATTCCGGAGCACCTGAACTCACCCTGGTTTTTGTAGGGATCTTGTTACTCCAGCTTTAAATTTCAGTGAAGTGTTGTGTGTTCTATGTTCATCTTTCGTTTGATTTTGTTGACCATGGTCTTGACTGTCTTCTGACTTAACGATTATTTCTCTCTGCACCTTTGGTATCTTCGAATTCCTGTTACTGAAATATTGTATTATATTTGGCCTTGAGATGTATACAGATTGTAAATTCTAAGCAAGCCATACAAAATCTCACAGAGCTACATGGGGTTATATGCTAAATCACTCTAAAATTCGATTTTACTTTCAATGATAAAATTGCAAACCTTTGTTGAAAACAAATTCATCGATACAATCAGATTATCAGTAAATGTACCAATATTCCAACCATGAGATTTAAAAATTATAGACACCATTAGTGAGCCTTCAGGAGTGTGATGCAACAAAAAGTAATCTGGCTAAGACATAACTCTTTCCATCCCACCCACAGAACAACAATCTTGAATCTTGGTCTTTAATCTATTTAGAGAGAAACAAAACCATACGGATACATAGCAAAACACAAGGTAAAGACATTTTTCTACAGAACATACATAGAATCTGATAGGAGCAGCTTCCGATAATGAAATATCACGTTTCTTAACACAAGATTTCATCAAACACAGCAAGGTCGAAGATTTTATAATGCATTGTCAATACATGTTTTGAAAAAAATATAAATATCTGTATCAATAAATACAACTTTCAATGTTTTAGAACAACATAAAACTTGTACCTTTTGTGAATAAGTTGATTAAATAGACCGGTTAGAGAAAAATTCCATTTGGTACCAGAAACTCATCATCTGCAGCTTCTTTGTGCACTCAATCATTGTAACGGCTATTAAATTATGTAAAAATCTCAAGAAGCATATAGTCGCCAGTAAGAACACAACCAAGATAAAGAACCAGAAACAAAAAACATTAAAATTAATTTTACGAATTTACCTCGGATAAACATGATAAAAACTAAGAGAGAACGAAGATATCGAAAGATATCAAATCCTACTTATGGCACACAACCTCTTATTTTAATCAAAGGCGATTTTATGTCAAAATCGTTAATGGCTGCAAACGGAATAAGAGTTGTATGATCTTATTTATTTTCGGGTACTGGAATGTATGTTCGAAAGATTCAGTTTACAAATTTCTCATTTTTAAGATATTATGTTACGTATAAAATATTTTCGACCAAGTTAATGTCGCAATTAATAACGTGACAAAAAGGTATAAAATTGAGAATATATTTTGAGAAACTTGTTCATGTGCAGTTAGAAGGTTTTGATAAGTACTTGTTAATTCTGAAATTCTTCAACACCTGCATGCTGTTGAAAATCTTTGTTACAAAAGAAGCAATAAGATGGATGGTACAGTCTGGTTTAAAGAAGGCTGGAACTTCGGATTTTACGTTGATAAAGGCTAATGTTAAATTAATTGTATCAAAATATTTTTGTGGCAATCAATAATTGATGAAAGAAGCATTAAGTAAAAAAAACGTAGATCTAATGTGATGTTTAAAAAAGTAATTAAGTACTCCCTTCCTAATATGCCCTTAGAAAATTCCGCGTTGAATAAAAATGATCCAAAAATGTAAGCTTAAATCATAGAGGTATAACTATGTTATACAAATATTATTTTTATTATCATATCGTTTTACAGTTATGTTATACATTTATTTATATAGTTTTATAAACCAGCCTGTAAACTTTCAATATTTTGTATGAGTGTTGTAACATAATGATCTTGTTTCATTTTGTCACAACTGATTATATTCTGTTAAAAATAATCCGAAACAATCATGAACTCGTAATCGATGTAAATTTTAAAGAGGTTATTAACCTCCGAAATGTAAACTCGAAAAGTGACCAGAAATGATCTCTCTAATTAAATATTGATGCAGAGAGGTTCCCCATGTGGATATGTAATAACAGAGTGAAACGTTGTCATTGTAATGTGTAGTTGTTAAACTATGTCGATATAAATCACGCTATCAAAATTAACAAGAACTGCATACTTTTAAAAGTAAAACAAATTGTTGAAAACATCATCTATTAATCAAATAAAATGTCAAAAACAAACATATACATATATACAAAATTATTTTTTGCCCTCGGGAATCCACCTCAGCTTTCTGAAATAAAAAATTTGTTCCAGGGCGCTGTAAACAAACCGCAATTGCTAAGTTTATGTCTGCTTACAGGCCCTTACCGTCAACTACAACGGGAATCGC
>JAULBM010028831.1:0-11122 GCA_032357055.1 Geukensia granosissima
GACCAAGATAACTATCAACTGACCACAAAGGAGAAAAATTGTTAAAGTTGTAAACAAAGTGCTTAACTAAGCAATCAGTGCAATTTTCTGTGAAAGGAGAACTAGCATTAAAAATAAATTAAATGCTTTTGAACAAATTTTCACATGCACTATAATCATACTTACTGTATTAATTGGTTTTGGATATTGTAGTGGTATGTACCTATAATCTTTGTTGATATGGTGCATAGCTGTTACCAAATATAAGACAAAAAATAAAGAAAAAATGAATTATAAACACTGTATTTACAATCAAAGATAAGTGTTACAAGATAGTTAATTATAGTACATGTACACTCAATGAAATTTTCTATGATAACAATTTAACTGTATCAGGGTGTATTTTGTCATATAATAATCATCGTGATAATTGTTGGAATTCAAATTTTTGCCACGGCTTATACTGTAATTAAGTATTCAAATGAAACTTTGAGAAACAATTGTTGAACATATTTCTAAAAATAGCAACTTTTTGGAAGTGTTTTGTTCAAAATAGATATGTTCGCACAAAAACATCACAAAGACCTTTTAACTAATCATTTGTACTTGATAGACCTGTACATGTAATAGTGCATAGGAAAATGGAGTTCCATTTTCCTTTTGGTAATTTGGATTTGCCATTTGGTTATTTGCAAATAGGCTTCGAATGTTACCTAACTTCATTTTAATAAAAAGGAAATGTTGTACTAAGTTTGGTTGTGACGTTTTTGTGCGATCTATATCTAAGTCGACTAAATTGTATCAAATTTCTTGTTAAATTAAATAATTTCGGAATATTTTCACAATTAAAGCATTTTCTATGTGCCATGTGACTATTGTACCTACAACCAATTATACCAAAAAAAAAACGTTGGATTTTCTTTTAATGGACATTCCTTAATAAGAACAATATAGAATGTTATGTATTAACATTAAGACACTTATAATTTTTCAGCAAAATTCTTGGACCAAAAACACGGCTTAAGGACCCTTGTCTTTTATGCAATTTTTTTGTGCACACAAAAACATCACGAAGATTTTTTAACTAATCATTTGAACTTGGTAATTCTTTAATTGTGCAAAATTTGGTTCTAACGTTTTTGTGTGATCTAGATCAAAATCTACAAAAATTGTATCAAATTAATAGAATTAATAAAAAATAATTTCTAAGTATTATCACATTTTAAGCATTTTCTGCATCCCATGTGATGGTTACTAAAACAACTGATGGATTTTCTTTTTAATACTTAAAGAAAGAATATAAAAAATATCCCAGAAAGACACAATCCACATCTTTACTGCATTGTGCACAGCATAATTTCTCTTTTAACTTTTGTCTTAACTTGATTTTAATGGGGCATGCAACAAGTTCCTTATATAAAAAGTACCTGCATTTCTCCATTCTATCAAGAACAAACATTGTAAATGCCTATACTCTATGTCAGGCTTTTCTGGAGAGTGATTTTCGAGCTTCATAAATTTATTTGTGCGATTCTGCCTTTGTATTAATATTCATTCAAAAGAAAGAATTATCCCACAGTTAACGGTTCATTATTTAACGCCATTAAATAACTTTTTAGATACTATTATCTGCCCCTGAAATTCTCTACTGAGATTTAACATTGAGGATCAGCCATCTTCGTTTTGGGCGGGAGCGCTCAAGTTTGACCTAGATAAAGTAATTTAAAACATGTGCACATTTCTTTTGTTCAGACCTTCTCTTGCGATTCAAATAAAAAGAATTACTTTTAAATTTCCATTCAAGTGCCCTTGAGCCATTTTTGCATGTTATCTAATCCTATTTTAATTACTTAATTATTACGGTCTCGCGCTAGCATGTGCAAAGAGCCACTTCCGGCAAACAAATGCCTGATTTTACAATGTAGAATCCCTGTAGAGAATTAAAAACTGGGCGAAACTTTAAATACATCGTGATTGCTAAAAAGTATTATTGCAACTTACTTGCACTTTTTTCAATCTATAAAATAAACACCATTTTATAAGAATACGACAGACAGTTTTTCTTCCATAACGTTTTTACCCGTTCCAACAAACTCTGACATAGAGTATAATTGTTGACTAGCCGACTTGTTTGCACACGTATGCGAAAACTCCTGTAAAATCACAAAAATAAATAAACTGGGTAGTTTAATTTTACTTTTCGTTTTATCGGTGAGGTTTTGTCTTTGAATAATCTTCTTGTAGGGTCAAACAATATTTGCCCATTGGAATGCTAATGGTCTGTTTAAAAAAACTCATCCGCCAAATTTGAAAAAAACAATCAAAAACAAAATTTGTTATTGGTATCAGTTTGTCTTTTGTTAAAGAATTTTTACATGATGAACATCCTAAATTAAAGCTAGACTCAATACTGTTATGATTAAAATATAAAAATAACCAACCTGCAACAAAATTTGTAATTTCGTTTTTCAAACCTATGTTAACCAGTCTAACAATTTCACATCAACAGATAGCATAATTTATCCGGTGCGTTTTGATTTTAAACACCTAACACTGGAAATAAATTAACAAAAGACGTTAAATTTTTAAAGGTGTAAAAAATATTGTTTTGTAATCCAGATAAAGCTCAATTTTTAATCAGTCAATGAATAAACCAATGACAACCAAATAAACCTAAATACTTTCGCCATGATCGTTCAATGAAAAAGACCATCAACTCACATAATGATTTCCAGCATGATGCTAATTATGTACCATTCCTCGCTCAGTCAGTCCAATTTCAAAGAACCGATTCCATTTGGTAAGTGTAGTGGTTATTCAAATGCTACTTCAAAGTAGATTCTTGTGTCATCTAAAAAACATCAGCAATTGCACCTTTTTAGCACTTTAGCTGATTTACTCCATCTATGTTTATCTTTCGTTTCATTGTTTTGTCTACGGTCCTGTCCGTCTCTGAAATAACGTTTTTTGGATGTCCCTTTAGTATCTTCGGATATTCCTCAGATGAAACTCAAAAAAAAAATTACGAGTTTTTGGCAATGAAAATCAAACCACAGGATAGGGAATATATTTTATTGAAGGTTTCAGCATTTTGGAGGGGGGGATGGTAAAATACAAAACAACAAAGTGTATATAATCAGTGATTGATAAAAATGTGTACATATGCTGGTTATGCTGCTTTACATTATAATAAACGTGTTTAATAGTATTTAAATTTTGAATTGGCGACATTTTTGGCAAAAACGGTACAGTGTGCTTTGAGAAAATATTCCTTAACCTCTAGTGAATTAACTTAAATAATAAATCTAAACAATTCAGGAATCTTGTAATACCTTTTGCCGATGTTTAAAATTCACAAGAATTATACCGTGATTCGTTTGACTGCTTGAGATCGCCCTGCAAGGGAAACGAATAAACATCGTACGTGTGACAAACATATACCTCTTATTTATATTTTGACAGAGTCATCTGACCGAAGTGAAATGTTATGTTTAAATATCACTGAATGTTGTATGATTGTTGAGTAAAAATTAAGAACAATATACTTTTTCTTATATTTGTAACGTGTTGTAAATATTCACAACTTCCAATAGAAATAAAATATTTACAAATGCTAACGCATGATTGATCGCTTTCTGCATTGGTTTCTTAATATTCCTTTAATTTCCTTACAACCGAGCTACATTGCAAGAGCAGCATTAAGAAAAAAAGCCTGCTAGTTTAAAATCCTGTAAATTAATTCATTGGAATCTGATATCCATACATTTTGTACAAAGAAACAGCAGCATATTAAGAATACATGTACCCACTAGCAATAATATTATAATCATTTATAATTGATGGTTAGTAACGATATTTCTATAACCAGGTAACAACTGCAGGTCAAAAATTTATTGCATGTCATGTTTAATTCTTGAATTCTGTTTGTTTTTTAGTTAAACATTCATTAAAGTAATGGTTTTGTTAACATAAGAAGGTCTTTTAGTTGTAGTTGGTACAATTAAGGAAGACTATTAAAAACCTTATAAATCATTCTGAATCACAGTACCTTTTAGAACAATATCAAGATTGATTTTTTTATATTTATCGATATTGTAAGAGTTATTACGCTTTTGTAACATCAGTGGATTATTCACACGTATTTACCTGATATTGAGCTCAAAGATTAACAATTTATATTAAGCATTCGAAACTTTAGATTTATTCTAAACTTTACGGACGGCTGAATGCAGAACAGTTTTCTATAATACGTCCCGACACAGTTATAATTTGAAAGTTTTATTTTAAAAATCACTTTGTCTTTTCACAAATGAACATAAATGGACACCTTCCTGGAAAGGCATATGTATTATTATTATAGTTGAAATCTTAAAACGATAGACTTAGTTGCTGCATCTTAAATTAGATTTGATTTAGTCCTTTCGGATATAAAACTGTTCGATATATGCGCATTTTGCAAGAATATGTTTTTATCATAACGTTGTAGACGATAATGATGCGAGGTGCCATTCTAATTTACAAATATTGCAGTTAAAATAATTTTCATGACTTTGGCATTCGAAGGCATGAAGGACCGATACGATCAGAGAACATGCAATACTTGTCTTTTTCTGCAAGGAAATAATTTTATTTTAGGGGAACAATTCTTAAAAATTCAGAGAGCATTAAGTATCATGCTACCAAAACACTTATATCAACTGTTGGTTTGTTACGTTTTAGGTCGATTTTTATCAAAAGTATAACACGATTCTTAACCATCACGTTACATTAAAAACGCTAAATATAGATTTGGTATGATTGGACTTTGACATTAAATTTGGACAAAGATCCTCATTGTACATCTGAAAGTGGACTTAAAATATATTGAAGGCAATCAAATGTAACTCTTATCGCCAATTTAGATCACAACGTCAAACTGTTAACAGTAAAACGCAAAACAAAGACACATGATTCATTTAGCAGGATATTAGTTATTATCCAATGGAAAACAAGAAAAGACTTATATTTTATTGTGATAGCATCAGTAATGGTAAGCATGGTATGAAAACATGGGCAATAAAAGCAGTAGTTAATACTTAAAAACTGACAAATACACAAGAAGCAAGGGAGACAGTTATATTCAGATTATGTAATACAAATATAAAAATGAATTCAAAAGAAGGTAAAACAAACGACTGATTCTCGGAGCAACAATCAGTCTAAGTATTGTATACTTACAGATTCCATAACGATAATTTTTCCAAGTTGTTTGCAATACTGGTCAATTTGGATTTGAAAATGCATTCTATATGAAGGGTAAACCTGTTAGGTTACGGGCAGTTAAAATTTTTAACCGTTCGTCAGCCTTATGAGAATTATACACAGCAAACACTGGACATAAATTCACCAAAGAAGTGACATTTTTGAAGGTGTAAAAAATATTGTCGTTGTTAACCAGCGAAAACTCATTTTTTAATCTGTCAATGAATATTCCGAATGTTCCTTTCTTAAATGTTCCTGATGTATTATCACTGAATTCGGTACTTCGTTTCCATGAAGACAAATGCATGGCAACCAAATAAACTTTGTTTCTGTCCTCATAATTATTTAAATAAAAAGACCACAAACTGACATTAGTATTGCCAGCTAAGAAATAATTGTCTATTTCCCCCCGCTCCGCTAGCCCAATTTCAAACAACAACCAATAACTTTCTAATGTAAATGATATTGTATATTCGTATGCTACTTCGTAGTAGATTCTTGCATTTTTCCCAAAACAAACATCAGCAATAGCACCATGGTAGTTCTTCAGCTGATTTACTCCATCAGGACTGTTGGGTGTTAGACTGCTGTACTTGTTACTGAGGATAGTGTTATCTGGTGATAGGTAGCAGCTACTGTATAATGTTTTCGGGTCAAACTTCATACTAAATCGAAATTTTTGAACTACAAAAAGATTCAAAAATTAAAGAAAGTCAATTAAACCGAGCAGAAAATCAAATCTGACACACATTTTTAAAATATCGTTATTGTCTATAGATCGTAACGTGATTTTGTGAAGTTGAAAAAGCTTGTATACAAAAGATCAAAAATAGTTTTTGATGTAAAAAGTAATGGATCGTTTAAATAATAACCTTATGTGTTCATTTTTGTCGTTTTATAGCTATCAATTGTCAGGCACGAAACAATTGAAAATACCATTTCGCAAAAAATTTCATTTGAGTTTAACTTGTGTAAATCGTAGTAATAATACCTGAGCAATTTACTAGAGAACTACGACGAGTTTTTAATTCCCTTGACTTAACATAAGACAAACCGTTTGCGTTATTCAAAACTTCCACTATGATATTTTAAACTGTAATATTTAGCGAAAAACGCTTTAAAGTCTAATTGTAGCTTCCATACCTTCAATTTCATTCATTAAACGATAATGAACCCGTCCATCATGTTTTGGCCGGCAAGTGGACACCTAATTTGCATACAAACGACTTATAGCAGTAGCTGAAAGCCATATTTAAAGAAAAAATACTGCACGGAATCGATATTTTAAACGTAATCTTTAATCGAAAAAAATTCATAATAGATGGATAATCAAATTTCTGACAATCAAAAGCCATTTTTGTACAATTGACCAGTCCAGTTGCTAGGGGGAATCCACGTAGTAAGAATTTAACACATTTTGATCATCAATTTTCTGCAAAACGAGTAAGATGGTTCACAGATAATCTGTTACAGTCGAATGAGAATGTTAATACCTCAATGCAGATGGCTTAATTCACGTTTAAAATTATAAAATAGATTGTGTACAAAATTTTGGTTTCCAAAAGTTGATATAAACATGGATTTTGATCCAAAAATTCTGCAAAGTTTCGTGCAGTATAATGTCAAATTATGCGTAGGATTGTGGAGAAATCATTTATTCCTAAGTGTTAAAAATTTTCAGGTCAGTCGTCGATTTGTTCAGTTGTAAAGTGCAATGTGGTAGATGAAAAGTCGAATTCGCTCACAAAATCTCGTAGCGGACTGTACTTTTACTTATCACATGTGGAACAAGACAAGTAAATGACGGTTTGTGTCATTAGTCAATCCGTAAAGATTAGTTAGTACTGTAATACTTGTTAGTCTTTTATGTCAAAGTAATATCAAATATTCTTTTTTATACTGCAGCTGGACCATTTCCTGTTAGCTATATTTCCAAAATATAGTAACAAAAGTGATAATTTTTAAAATGTCAATTTCATTTCTTTCATTGAAAAGGTCTCATTGAGGGACAGAAGAAGTTTTATTATTGCGTTAATTCAATAATTTTGTTGTAATCTAAATAGTTTTGTAGCTGCAGTATAAAAAATAAAAACAATTTTAACATCTATGTCTGAAAAATATAAACTTTGGTATTTGGCACAAAAATGCTGAAGGACTCAGTAACCCTCGCCCTTCCCCAGTTTCTAAGCCTCATACAAAAACGTTGATATAATCTTGACATTGAACATATATTGTATTTGTACGTAAAAGAGAATACCGACGGAATTATGCAGCGAAAAAGGGAAGATGATGAGGACCTGTAACGGAGATCGCACCACATCTCCACGAAAAAGTACTGAAAGGTCTTTATCAACAAGGCTCAACAGGTAGGGATCTCACAAGTTAAAACGAGTTCCAAATCGCTTAATTAATTTTAATTAAACATGATCTAAGTTAAAGCATATATTAGTAATTGTTTGTTTATGTATTAATATAATATACTGCTATCGAATATAGAAAGTCTTGACGATATGCAACGCTGGCCTTGTCGCCGATCTATTATTTACAGGATTGTGATGACAGTTGTCTATTCCGACGAACTTTTCTCTAGTTACTATCAACATATACGCCAAGGTCTCTGAAAACTTTTGTGCATTATTTGTTTTCTTAAAAAAATAAAAGGTAAAACAATATTTCCTTTAAAACCATTCATGTTATCAAGTTTGCTTTTTAAGCAATATTTATAAATTGATATCAGTATGTTGATAAGTTAACTCTATAAACTGTTTGAACAATACATGTCATCAAGTTTTCTTTATAGGCAATATTAATAACTTGATATGAGTATGTTTAAAAGTTAACTTGATCAACTGTTTGATGTTTACACGACCCATCACTGTAACACTGTTGTCTAATTCTATATCTGGCACCAATGTGACAATCAAGGTGTGAATCATTCCATGTTCTCCACGTTGTAAGATATGCTTGTATTATGGTTATATAGTAAAATCAATGTAAAGTGTAAATTATCAAATGTCAATGCGTGTAGTAGTTGTTTAAGAGAATTTGGACAAATTTTACATTGGATTTCATGATTAAGCCATCATATTGGTAAAATAGATATATTAAAACGCAAACTTTGGCTTTGAATAGCTTCCTTTTCAATTATACATGTATGGAGAAAGTGTCAAAGAAACTGACCCAAAACGAAGATGGGGCAAGTTCAAAATCTAGAAGTTAACACTTGCCTTTAACTTCGACTTTATAATTATGTATGTATAAACATGAAATATTTAGATTCTCATTTACCATTTTCATTATGTTTTATCGGGCGATTAATTGCTCGTGACGAGAACATGAGGGAATAAAGAGACCTTTAGATTTTTAATTTTCGGTAGCTGCTTGGGCTCCTTGATATTTAACGCATACATTTATTTTACTATTCACAGAGGGCAGATGAATATTATGGCTGATATTTTTCTTGGTTTTGAAACTTATCTTGACATTTTACTTATCACTTTTACGTGTGGAGTTTTCCTAAAATATATGACTTCGCATTCCGTGTTTTTATTTGAATTTCATCCCATTAATCCAATCTCCTATATAGCAAACTATATTTTAGTGCAATAATTAAACGTAATTTTTATACGTTATTATGATTGCAGACAAAAGACCAAAAAATTATTATCCTGACAAGTGGTTAAAAGCTGAAATTATGAATACAGGCATTTTTTACACAATGAACATAATTAAATATTTAATAAAATCATCATAAACGAATTTTAAAGTCAAGTAAACTCTTATGACAAAAGAATCAATACGGAAGCGTATATTACACTCGCCTTGCTATTTATGACCAAGCATTGCGACATAACTTAACGTTACTTGTTGCCTTATAATGCGATATTCCGACTTACGTTTATTGCATTGTCCCTTTATATGACATTAACGTGTAATATTGTTATCGTCTTAATTTTTAAATTGCCTTGTATATGTTGAAATTAAGATAAGTCGACTTATTTAGACTTTTTTAAAATTATTATTTTAATTTCATTATTTTTTTTGCATTTTATTTAAAATAATAAGAGCATCTAATGCAAGATACAGATAATAATGCATTATGTCGATTTATATTAAGTTAAAATAACCCTCGTCTTGTAATTTATAATCATACATGGTGATATAATTTTACACAACTTTTTGCTTTATAATGCAACATTCCGACTAATATTTATCGTGTTATCACGTACTACAGTGCTCTTATACAAATGTTAAGTGGAAAGGCGGTTTTCACATTTATAGAGCCGATATACGTATAAATAACGAAAACAAGTACAAGTCGTACAAATAAATCCGCTTTTGAAAAATAAAATATCCTTCAAAAGTGTCGACTAAAATATAAAACAAACTGTACGTGGCTGTCCTTAAAAACATTGATATCGCTCAGTGGTGTGAATATGTAGAACAAACTGTACGAATGACTATCAAGATAAATTAAAATAGGTTAAATTAAAAATTCCACTTACACAGTGATAGGTCAAGTATCGATCGTATCGCTAGAACGAAAAAAACGTAATTAATACATAGGTAATAAATAAATTGAAAATCCACATACCTAAATAAAAATATGACCCAGAATAGGCATACTTTTATGACGTGATAAAAGTCGCCCTGAATCGATACGTAAAGCAGGAATAGTTTATACCAATCACAATTCGAAATGTTTGAGAAATTGCGAACCTGCGATCATTTGGTCTGGAAGTAACCCATGTCCTGCGCGCAACACCCGTCGTGGAATCGTTATCTCAAATCAGGGTTAACGTCAATCCGAGAAGAGGTCAACTTATTTTTGTATTACCGGTAACAGGTCCATAAATAGTTAAGATACACTGATACCATATGGATCAACCAATTCCTGATGGCGACCATAACCGACTTCAACCTTAATTGGATTTTCCTTTTTGAAGAAATTTATGCACCAACAGCCATGCTCTCTTCAGAAAATCTTTATCTAATAAAAGGTTGTTAATGTCGTTTAAACCGCAAGATATAAGTAGATGTGAATCGTTTGGTTAAGTAAAAAATGTCTCACCATGATTATAATCTATATAAAGTTAGTATCACATTGAAGTTTTGGGGTCATATTAAATTTATTATTGACAAGAATGTGACTGCGAAAACCGAACTCATACATGATCATCGCTGTTGGTTGTTTTGTGATTAGACAATCAAATGATTATTTTCCATGAGAAGAAAATAATTTTTACAACATTAATATGACTTTAACACTTGAACCGCAACCATAGAAACTTTATCAACAATATGTACCTGGACATTGCTGCTGAAAGCAAGTTCTTGTGTCAGTTGTTTCATTTTTACACGTTCCTGTGTTACGACATAGTTGCCTTTGTCTATGTTGAATACCTGTACCACAGGTCACGGTACAGTCAGTCCAGGAGCACCAAGCCGTCCAAAAGTCTTCAAACATATTTTTAGAGAAAAATTAACAATTATCTCATATAGGTAATTGACTTTTTTTGTTTATATCCGGAATGGATTTCCAGTAAACAACTAACAGAAAAAAACAACCTAAAATTGAGAAAAAATCTAACCGTGTCGCTGGCCGAGAATATTTTCGACGTTTTTATGCAATTCTTTATTCTCAACAAGCAGCACATCATATTAAAACTTCAATTGTATTTTTGAACATTATAATTTGAATTAAAACAATATTCAATGCTAATTTCGGACCACAATTTCAATTTGGAACCATTTTAGGTTTTTTAAAGACAAGAGTACGACTGAGACAATCAAATTTATGCATCGTCGTTGGTTGTTTTGTGATAAGACAATCAATTACACAACACGAGAACAATATTTATTGTTTTACAACATAAATATTACTTTAGCATTAAACCGTAAC
>JAULBM010028842.1:0-11122 GCA_032357055.1 Geukensia granosissima
GAATACCCATGTGAGAGATCAAAAGTGCATAGTCCAAAGAGACAAGACAAATTTGAAACAAACTAAAAGATAAAACATAAACAAATGGAACAAAGGCCTCCTTTACAAAACAGGAGTGGGTTGTACCAAACTTTAGTGGAATGGTCTTTAGATAGGTTTTTATATTCAATATCCACACTGAACAACTAAGATGGCTGCCAACACTGAACATAATTTCAAATGTTACATTGTACCAATTTTAAGTCAATGAAAAATCTTGTCTGCATTCAATAAGCCAATGGAAACAAAAGTGTAAAAGAATCACACTCAAAGAATTATACTTTGCATCCTACCAACTCACCAAGATGGTGACCACAACCAAACATTTAGAATGTCCATGGATAACCCCTCTCAGAATTTTATAGGCATCATAGGAGCTACCAAGATGGCTACCACACCAGAACAAAGGGTAACCCTTTTTGGAAATTCACTTACAAATCTTTATTGTCTGAAACTACTGTCAGCCGGTGGCAACTTGAGGTCCTTGGATGGTCCTGTAACAAATTTTGTCCTGCATTTCTGCACAACAAGAAAGCTGGTATTGATTTGTAATTTCCAAAATACAGTTTAAATTATGTCATTTAAAAAAAGGAAAAAAACATCAAGAATTAAAAGTTAAGAAAATGGCACCACATTCTTACAAAAAGATTGTGAAAAAGTTGTGGATCTGGAGGTCAATGTAAGATTATCTGTAAGCTTGTGATAATATCTAAATCGCCCCAAATAAATGACAACTATACATGTTAAATGGTATGTTGACAAATACAATAATCAAAACAAAATACTGAAAAATGGCACAAGAACTGTGCAGTGAAAACTTTCATGTATTTGAAAATAAAGTTCAGGTGATTATGTTGCCTGATGAAATAAACACACATTGATAGATAAAATTTTGGAAATTTTTCAAATGCTACTGGGGGCCTGGGTGGCCAAGTGGTCTAGGTAGTTGATTTAAATTTACCTGTACAGATCACTGTATCCTATCAAATATACAGCGTGAGTTCGCGCCTGGGTTTGTACCGTACAAAAACGGGTTGCATTAAACTCGCATCACATAAGGTTTGTCAGTAACCTGCCCAAGGTTGGTGGTTCTCTCCAGGTACTCCGGCTTCCTCCACCAGTAAAACTGACCGCCACAATGTGACTGAAATATTGTTGAAAGTGGCGTTAAACCCCAAACAAACAAATGCTTCTGATGAGTGGTTTCTCTTGAAATGAGCATATATCATTTCAAGATTCTCCATACTTATTCAACATGGGTAAATTTGTAATGTTCACAAATAAATTTAGAAATCAGTAGCATTGTATGAGGACCAATTTAATTAAGGGTTTAAATTCTTGTATTGAATTTGCTGTAAAATTTTATGTTTTTAAATTATTTTGGAAGATTTTGAAGTTGAGGCCCAAACCAGATGACCCAATAGAATATTTCTTGGCAGGCGTATCCATCATGTCTTTTGTCGGTAAGTTCAGTGATTATTATTATAATGATACCCACATTGCATGTCAGTGTTTATTCTGCTGACTTTTAGAGATGGAGGTTTTCAGTTCATGCTAAGTAAAAGTGTCCAACTTACAACAATGTTAGAAAACCGAGATGTTTAACCTAAAATTCCTACATCTTTTATTCTACATAAAAGACCTATAACACATTCCATTTCATGAATGAATTTGTCCCAATGACCTCGGGTCATCGTTGTAAATGGCGTTGTTTTACATTGTGACATCAAAATATTTGTAAAGTGATGTCAATTTTGCAGGGAAGTGCACTAACTGGCAATCCATCTATTCAGTTTTTAATGCAATATTTTTTGTAGAGTTCATGTTGGTAGGCTTACATTCTACATAAAAATTCACAATCTAACTGTCATAACTAGTATGAATCAAAGAAAAAGCAATATTTGGCTGCCAAGTTGAAAAAGTGAAAATATGACAAGTTAAATCTTTTGAATTGCACAAAATAATATAAATACCTAAAAAACTACTTTTTGTGCTATTTAATCCAGATCTGAAGTTTACACAAAACCTAAAAACACCAAATTTTTAGCTCACTTGGCCAAAGGCCATGTGAGCTTCAGTCATCACTTGGTGTCTGTCATCTGTAAACTTTCATTTTTATCTTTTCCTCAGAAAATGCTGGGCTTTATGGAACCAAAGTTTACAGAAAGATAGAAGGTCCTTTACAAAGTTTCATCGATTCTTCCTGATCTGATAAAAAACATGGCCGCCCTGGAGGAGTCTTGTTTCTGATTGGCTGATGCATTGAAAAATCTTCTGTTTTGAAACCAGTTGGCCAAATGGATTTATATTTGATATGGAGCATCTATTGAAGGTCCCTTATAAAGTTTCCTCATTTTGTTCTAGTTGTACAAAAACATGACTGCCATAGATGATTCTTGCTTCTGATTGGATGATACATTAAAAATCTTCTCCTCTGAAACTGCTTGGCCAGATAGATTAATATTTGAGTATCTATGGTAGATTGTGTAGTAGTTTCGTCATTTTGTCACGATCAGAAAAAAAAAAACAAGACCACTCTGGACAATTGTTGTTTCTGTTTGGCTGAAACTGCTTGGCCAAATGGATTAATATTTGATGTAGAGCATCTATGGAAGGTCCTTTATGAAGTATCTTATTTTTGTCCTAAATATTCAAAAATATGGCATCCATTGCTGATTCTTTTTTCTGATTGGCTGATACATGAAAAAATCTTCTCATTTGAAGCTGCTTTACAATGTGGATTAGTATTTGATATGGAGCATCAGTGGAAGGCTCTTTATATAGTTTCTTCATTTTGTCCTGATTTGATTGATTGTATGGTATTAACGTCCAGTGGCAAATATTTCATACATATTCAGGACGAGAGCATATTAATGATGAGTGATAATGAATGAACCCTGCTTTGTACTAGACCGACATGCTGAGCTGGATTTTTTAACGTGCTAGCTAACGAAAGCAACAGTCCATAGGAAGACGTGCCACTTTACCCAGACACATTATTCTGACTCTGGGCCGTCCAGTCTATGCTCTTACTTCTAAATGCTGCATGCTTAGCAGAGAAGCAGCATATACCAATTTTAATGTCTTTGGTTTGACCCAGCCGGGGATCGAACCCATGACCTTCCACACTCAAGGCGAGCACGCTAACCATTACACCACCAAGGCGGTCATTCTGAATTGAAAATAAACATGGCTGCCATGGATGATTCTTGTTTCTAAGTGTCTGATACATTATAAAATCTTCGCCTCTGAAATGACTAAGTGAAATGGATTAATATTTGATGTGGATCATCAGTGGAAAGTCCATTACAAACTTTCTTCATTTTGTCTCTATTGGACAAAAACATGGCTGCCAAACGATTCTTGTTTCATATTGGCTGATTCATTAAAAAAGTCTTCTCCTCTGAAACTGTTTTGCCAAATGTCAGGTGAGCGATACAGGCTCAGCCTGAGCCCCTTGTTTGCATTGTTCAATAACTTAAACACACTCAGCATCATGTTTTCAAGTCTATTGACTTTGTCAAGTTACCATGCTTAGATTTATTTCTTAGTAACTAAACATGGTATATCAACAATATTGGGTAAGCATATACATTATTAGGAATATATGTCTAGATTTGTTAATTCCCTTTGTTCTTTAAATTCCATTTCCCAGTATCTCGATAACTCGATAAATTTAACATAGTACCTGACTTGAATATGATTCAGTGCTGTTAGTACTTTGCATTTTCTATGTGTTGACATTGTGTTGCAGCACAATTATTTTGCCTACCTCTCACATATAGGGATGTCGCTGAAGGTCATATAGGGATCTCTTTCCGTCATCTTGTGTCTCGCATGACTAAAAATTTCTGTCACATTTTTGTTAGCCCCCATGCAGGTTAGCTTCCTTATATTTGGCACAGACCTTTAGTATAGGGTAGTGTATCGTGAAAGGCAGTTATAAGTTGGTCCAATTTATACTTCCTGTTTGCTTAGACTATTTTGTGATATTGAAAAAATTCTTTTAAATTTTTCTCAGCAACCATGAAGGCGTTAGGTTCCTGATAATTTGCACAGATCTTTGATATGGGGAAATGTATCATGGAAGTTGATTATAAGTTGGTCGCATTTCCACTTCCTGTTTGCCGAGACTTTGACTATTATCTCATGTTGGAAAATTTCTGTCACATTTTTCTCTGTAACCATGCAGGTAAGCTTCCTGATATTTGGCATAGACATTTGGTACTGGGAGGTTTAACAGTTTAGCATTTCCATTTTCTGTTTGCCGAGACTTCGACTATTTTTTCATGGAAAATTTCTGTGGTGTTTTTCTCAGCAATCATGCAGGTAAGCTTCCTTATGTGGGCAAGTGTTTCATGTAAGACAGTTTGGAACATGTCTCATGTCCACTTCCTGTTTGCCAATAACAATATAAATGTCTTCCAAGGAAGACCCAGTACCATGTCTAATAGTTTGCATTTTTCTGATGTATATTATACACATTTATGTTTGAATCTCATATTTTTCATGATACATCATTCTGTTTTTAGTATTTCCTGAACAATAACAAGTTTTACAGATAATCATGTGACCATGAATTACCAAATCAAACCTTCTAAAACTTTTATATGCAAATAAATGAGGTTTCACATATATCCTATTTTTTTAGCTCACCAGACCAAGGGCCATGTAAGCTTTTGTCATTACTTGGTGTCTGTCATCTGTCCATAAACCTTTACATTTTCATCTTCTCCTCTGAAACCACTATGCAAAATGGAACCAAACATTACAGGAAGCATCTATGGAAGGTCCTTATCAAAGTTTCCTCAATTCTGATCGGTTATAAAGCATGGCCCCCATGGATGATTCTTGTTTCTGATTGGCTGATACATTAAAAAATCTTCTCCTCTGAAACCACTTGGCCAAATGGATTAATATTTGGTATGGTACATCTATGGAAGGTGTTTTACAGAGTTTACTCCTTTTGTCCTGATCGGATAAAAAAAAAAACATAGCCGCCATGGAGGATTCTTGTTTTTGGTTGGCTGATACATTAATAAATCTTCTCTGAAACCAATTGGCCAAATGGATGAATATTTGGTATGGAGCTTCTATGGAAGGTCCTTTACAAAATTTCCTCGTATTGTCTTGATTGGATAAAAAACATGTCTGCCATGGAGGATAATGTTTCTAATCTACTTATAAATTAATAAATATTCTCCTCTGAAAACACATAGCCAAATCGATAAATATTTGGTATGGAGCATCTAGCGCATGTCCTTTATAAAGTTTCTTATTTCCTCCTGAGTGGATGAAAAACATCGCGCCATGGATAATTCTTGTTTCTGATTGGCTGATACATTAAAAAATCTTCTCTTCTGAAACTGCTTGACCTAATATGGCTGATACATTAAAAAATCTTCTCTGCTGAAACTGCTTGGCCTAATGGATTAATATTTGATATGGAGCATCTATGGAAGGTTCTTTATAAAGTTTCCTCATTTCATTCCAATCAAAATAAATGCATGGCTGCCATGGACGATTCTTCTTTCTGATTGACTAATACATTAGAAAATCTTCTCCTCTGAAATTGCTTGGCCAATTTGATTAATATTTAATTGGTTCATTCATTGAAAGTCCTTTATGAAGTTTCCTCATTTTGTCTCGATCAGACAAAAAACATGGCAACCATGGATGATTCTTGATTCTGTTAGGTTGATACATTAAAAAGTTCTTCTCCATCTTTGGAAGGTCCTTTATGAAGTTTCTTTATTTTAACCTCATCAGAAACTGAACATAGCTACCACAAATGATTCTTGTTTTTGATTGGCTGATTCAGTAAAAAATCTTCTTCTCTGAAACTTCTTGGCCAAACGTAAGGTTAGCTATACACAGGCTTTAATCTGGGTTCCTGGTCAATATCCTTAGTGATCTTCCTTTGGGACCTCTCGTATATAGACTCAGGTTAAGGCAAATGAATTTAGATGGAATCTCAGCTTAATGCCGCTTACAATTTTTAATTCTTGTTCACGTTTTTTATTAAAATTTTTGTATCCCAATAGATCACCTATATTTTTAAATAATTTTTATAGATACTTAAAATTTGTTTTTCTTATTGTTCACGGTAAAAAACAGCAAAAGAAAATGAATTCTTTGAGAGTAGGAAGACGTTATATTTGTTGCCATGGATTTGTAAACAATGATGTCACTTGGTTCAGGGCAATTCTCAAATATGGTGGATGTTATAGGAGAAGTCATTCACTCTGACCTGGGATTATATTGTAGGATGCCATGTTATACAAGCTCAGCTTCCTGAGCATGCAAGAACCAAATAACTGTTTTTCATATTAATGTTTGTATTATTTCAGCATACTTAGCTAAAAACAGCATCAAGTCTGACAGTTTGCCATTGAAATACTTCACATATGGAAGAAGCTACACACCAGGTGAGTGTTGTTATGTAATATAGCAAAAATTTTTAGGTGAAGACAAAAATTATCTGAAATCTGCTAGCATAATAGGGCAAGCCATCAGACATTTGATGATTTCAGTTGAATCCTTTATAACATCCATTTATTGATTGGCATTACCAAAAAATTAGGTCTATTAGAGTTTTGTCTAGGCAACTTCAAAATAGCTTCATGAAACTTGGCAGGTTGGTTTATGATGCAGTGTACATAATATGTACTAACATTTCAGTAATATTGATCTCAAGGTCAATCAGGATCATAATTTTTATACAACTGCGAAAAATGGCATCATGCTGTTGTTCTCGGGCATTGGCATTGGTGTCAGTAGACAGGCTGGTTTCCACACAGTAACTCTCTATAGATTAATGAGTCTTTATATACCATCAAAAAAAGTTGAGGGGGTATATAGGAATCTCTCTGTCATCTGTGCAGATTCTTGTCTGGCCTGTAACTTTCTGTTCTTCAACATTGTCATACTATATTTGGTACATGGGTGTTTCACCATGAGATGATGTGTTGCATACATTTGTTATCCCTGTATGTTATTTATCATGACGCAAAGGTCAAATTTATAAGTGTTTTGACATTGCTTCATGTCCAGTCTGTAACTTTTTTGTCTTTTAAACTAATGGCATGATTAGCACATGGTGTATTACGTTCAGTCAATGTGTACATTCTTAACCCCACTTTGACCTTGACCTTTGACATCATGGTCAAATTTATAGTGGTTTTGACATGGCTTTGTATCTAATCCACATATTTTTGTCCTTTGACATGGGTATACCTTATTTGGTACATGTTTGTATGTCCATAGGACAATGATTTGCAAAAATTCATAACCTCTTTATGACTTGACCTATCTTGTTATATTTTGGGACATTGTGTAATGGTGGTCACTTTGTGTACTTGTTATTTTCCGTATTTTATCGGGGTTTTCAGGTTAAGGTTAGTATTATTTATAGTTCCGTAAGTATTTCTTACGAGTCCCGGCCACGTAAATTCACCGGGACATTTCCGCTTGTCCCGACGGCCCGGCCGGGCTCGTTGTCCCTGGGAACTATAAATAGCGCACGTGCTGGGACCGCGAGGGGAGAGTGACGTAGGATTTGGAAGGAGCAGATGCTCCATCTTTGGCTCTCCGAGGAATTTATGTTTCTTTAGAAACAAGTATTACTAGTAGCCACCAGCACAACTTTTAATATGTAGCTGTAATAATACAAAAAAGGATTTTTATAATAAACATTTTGTTTATTTAACCGTTTTGTGTCACATATCACTGAACTTGGGTTGAGAACGGGAACGACAACGAAGCCAGGATTACCACTCCCGTTACAAATGAACAATTAACCCAGAAGACAAAGAGAGTGGTACAGGGCCTTAAACTTAAATTATAGAAGGGCGAACGGACTCAGGCGAGCGAACCAAGGGCGAACATGGTATCAGAGAGAACGAACCCGATACCGGTCGTACATGTACGAGAAATAACATGTCTATACACGAGGAACGAAAAATAAGAATATGTCTTGATCAAGACATCCGAAACAAGACATATAACGACCCTCTAGCACGACAACATGTGAAATAAAAATCGATAAAAACATTGCACGTAAATAACCCTGTACCATCCTCGATAAACATAGACGTATTGCACATTCCTTTCTCGGAATGACCTCGGGTCAATCGGTGTAAATGGCGTCATTTTAAATTGTGACATCCAAATATTCGTTTAGTGACGTCAATTTTTTGCAGGAAAATGCACTATTAACTAACAATCCGTCTATTGCTCTAGTGTGGGTAGAAAACCTCCATGATAGTCTGAAATTATTATTTTAAATGTCAATAATTGTACTCTGATAGTAAGAATCAACAGTTTAATACCTTGTGATGAATTTTAATTTCTATTTCGACTTTTTATTATTCAATTTGAATATTATGTCTCAGTTTCATTTCAACCCACCACTTCTTATATAGATGCAAAGTGTCGATTGTATATATATTTTACCTTTTATTATTCGGCATTTGGGAAATGTCTTACATTTTATGATACCGCACTGTGTATAACAAGCACCAAGTTTTATTATGTATGAGTAAGGTACATGAATTAAAAATGTACATATTTATGGTATGGGACCTACACACTTCTGTAAAATAGGGGCTAAAGGGTGCTACCATTCACCTGTATATATTCTCGCGGCGTACTCTTTCGTAACAGGAGGTTTGCTTTGGTTCACAGAATTTATATTACAGATTGAAGATTAGGTCTGATTTTTTAATCTCTGATGGTGTTAGGATTAAAGTTGCAATCCGGTATTTTATGGGGTTTTTGGGATTGAAGTGGTTCAGGTACTAATTGCATCTACCATTTTTGTTTTTTAAAAGCTTATGTGAACCCTATTGCCATTTTTTTTTCTTAATTCATTTTTTCTTTTATAGGAAATTCCACCAATATGTATTGGTGAATCCTTCATATATATTTTATGGAGGTCAATGATAAAATCTAAAAATAAGTTCTATTCAAGAAGGTTTAGGACCTTATTTCCGTGTGTTGTGTCTGCATAAACAGTTTTGAGGGCCCCTCAATTTTGTTTAAGATATTTAGTATTTCAAACATATATCATAATAGAAGCATATGTCTAGTGACTTAATAATTGTTATATGACAGCATCAATTTTGTATGATAACAGTATATGCTAAAAGTCAACTCCCTACTCAGGGACTCTAACGGACCGATTCAGAAATTCAACTTCTGTCCTCTTAAAACGATTTTTGCAATCCCAACGTCTTAGCCAATGAAAACCAAGCAGAACAATGACATTCACAAAATTCTATTGCATTTCCAATTCGGTCCATTCTGAGATAAGTTCAGTATTGTTTGTAATGCTCATTGCAGTCCAACTACCGGTATTAGTTGTAAAAGCATTCTTTGTCCTGTATATCAATCTCTGGTAAACATTCGTTAACACAGTAAATGAATTTTTGTAAATATTTTGATCTTGCATTTTCTGTTGCTGTACACAATAATATAAAGTGAATCCTATCTTCTGGCCCGTTTTTGCAAAACGGACACGTTAAATTTATTTCATATTGGCTAAATTTGGCTCTTTTTGCATGTAGGATATATATATCATCACTTTGTGTCCATGCTTCTTTCGTTACTTAGCCAGTCCACATTTAACTAAACATCTTCTTGATTACATTCGACAACATATGCATGTTATGGATTTTAGACAAAATATCAAATAATAGCAAATTACAAGGTCTGTTATATTTCTGTGATTAGGACCTAACTGCATATATCATATAACTGTGTCAAGCTCATGTCTTACATATCGAATGCTTGTCTATATTAAGACAGCAACACAGAAAGTTAATTTACAAACAATAGTTAAACCAACATCTAAAAATTGCTCTCTGGTCTTTAGTTTAACAAATACGAAATACGAAAATACGAAATATTTATTGTTCAAACACATTTACATTAAATGGTCATGACACAATAGCAAAAAAAAACATATTAACACAAAAGGCATAGATAACCTGGGGCGGTAGTGACTTTAACGGGTTACACAAATTAACTTCAAAATAGATCTATATGACAAGTATAATATATAGTAATATCTCAAAATAAACTAACAATTATTTCATGCAATCTCAGATTAATGTTTAAAGTATTTCCTGTCATTTTTTGATATACTCAATGATTGCCTTAAGTACAATTAAAGAATTACTATTAAACAGAGAATACATTTTACTTTCTGTCAAAGAATTGAAATTTGTATTACAACATTTTAATTTAAGGCTAAATTCTTGCCTATATGTGTTGTAGGCTGGACAGTTTAAGAAGAAATGTATTAATTAACACGCAGTATATAAAAGAGAAAAATTGGAGCGAGTAAAGATTTTTTTAAATTTTGAACCCATAATATGAGGAACGAGCGAATCCGAAGAGCTATTAATTTATAGGTGTTTCTTTTTTCTACTCACAGAAATGATACCGACCGTCCGAATATCAATTCTATAAATGCTGAACTTCACTTGGTCTTGTGTTAAACTTTGAACTACCCCGTTTTCCATAATCGCGCGCCATTCATTAAAATATTATTAAAGTTTTCGGAAATTTTTTCACTTTATTTCATACTGATCCTTAGTTTTTCTGGTATGCAAATACGACCGGCATTATCCGCACATTGTGTACTAAAAAATACAGTGTGTACGACAAGTATAAAACAATATTGGTTGATAAATTTTTTTAACGAATTTTTTTTAAATGATTTTTATGTTTCTTTAGTTCAAAGTAGCATGCCTGTGTAAGGGATCCTAAATGCATAGTTCTCAAAGACTTGAAACAAACGGAAACGATTGTACAGAAGCTTGACCTACACGAACTTGTATAAGAAAAAACTGGAGTGAGTTCTGGCTTGAATTTCATAAATCCTGTCATTTGATTGGGTAGATTTGGAGTTGAGGAAGTTCTCAATTGAGATGTTTTATGAAACTGGTCAGGTGCTTCAAAAGGGCAAGCACCATCAGTCCCATGCAAATAGCAATAATTAGATACTATAGTATACCAAACGAAATTTGCCGCAACAAAAGTGAATCTCCATCAAAAGTTTTGCAATGAAATATATCAT
>JAULBM010028853.1:0-11122 GCA_032357055.1 Geukensia granosissima
CGATATCTTCATTATTAAAAAAGTTACAGTCATTGAAAGTTGAAAGTCTATTGAAAATACATAGGGACGTAACGTTTTTTTTTTTTTAACTAGTATAGTTTGGAAAACTTTAATCACAACGAAACGTGTAGTTTTGCCAACCTTTTATAATTTTAGTAAAACAATAAAATCTTTGAGTTAGCCGTATATCTACAGTCTCAATACTGCATGTAGTTAAATTCTTTGAAACTACGCTCGAAAGGCTCGTAATACAGATATTTTTCTTAAATTTATGGTAAAAAGCAAAAGATTTATAAATTCATAAACTTCTTGCAATTGGTCATTTCCACATTTCCTTTAACAACTATGTGCAATGATTTTATTTAATAAAACTTTTTATTGTAATTATCCAAATCATTTCCACGCAGCATAAATTTCCATTATCTAATTTGTTGGCATATCCAAGAAAACGGTTAATATAAGCTTTTACTTAAATTGTCTAAAAATCATATGACCTTCATATTAGCTTGTTTAAAATATGTATGATTTTTAAGGTAAAATCTTGTAATTTTAATATCTCAACTGTGAAACTAAGATTATCAACGGGTAACACTGTAAAATTTCACAACTCTTGCTCATTTACAGTTCAGATTTGAATTTTTACAAGAATATGGAAAATATCAATAATTTTCTTTCTTTCTATTTTTTATTTATTTAGAAGTTGGAATGAGTAAGTAAGCCAGTTTACTTAGTTCATTTACGAAATTTTCACTTATGTATATGAATTACTTACATCATCTGGAAAATTTTCATCGATTTCCTCTTGTAATTTTTTCTGCACATCAGGATTAACTGCCATTTCATACATAATATAGGCCAGTGTTGTGCTGGTTGTTTCATATCCGGCTAACAGAAATAACAGACACATTGCAGTAAGCTCCTGAAAGATAAAAGATGCAAATTTGCAAATACATATTCTGCTGTCTTCTCAAAAATTACTCCATATCTTTCCTTTCTTTTATGAATGTTACCCTATACATTTCGCATATTTTAAAATTAATTATAAAAATAGCCATTAAGAAATGATAACTTTGCAATTCTTTAAGATGTATTAAATAAAATAATGAAAGAAACTTTGGTGTTACTGGTTTATGAAACAAGCTGGTACGATTGGGATATTAGTTTTAATTTTTCGCATTCGATGAAAGGTGTTAGTTTGCTCCAAGCATGTTTAGCATGGAAAAACGTCATGGTTTGTTTTTGGCATCACATCTGAAGTGTTCTAGGCGTCATGCCCTTTCTTGTAAACGAGTTTGAGAAATTTCCATTTTAGGGAATTATAAATCAAAAAGTAATAATAAATAATAAGTTGGTATTTGTTTTTACTATATACTTTTAAAGTAGAAAAGTTAAAAAGCTGTAAACATGTTAAAGTAGTTGTTACGTCGCCCTAGACACCCTCTGCATTGCAAAGTGCCTTTCAAAAATTTGGGGAAACACTATATATACGTACATCATTTGTAAGAAATCTCTTTTTGACAACATTGTCATTCATGTCAACGTCATCATCACCCATTTTCGCCGTTGGATCAAACTCTGACGTCACCATCAACTGTAATAAATCTACCCTACTTGCCTGAAAATAAATATTGACAAGTTTTAATTGCGTTTTATTTTACAAATTATAAGTGAAATACAAATAATTACTCCTACATTTATCAATCGATCTTATATTGGTAGCATCATCTGTATCGCAAATGCCGCCAGCTATTCTGTTTGAATCTTTTAATTAAACAGGTTTTTAACGCATCAGAAAATTGATGTATTTCAAAAACATTTATATATATAATTGAACACGACTTAACCCTCTTTTCGAATTACATATTGCCGGAAACACCTACAATATTAAAAACTAATTTTAGAAAAATCTGTGAAACATAGATTTACAAAACAAACATATTGATTAGCAGTATAAGTGGTATGCAGTGATTAACGTCATATAAATTATAAATCGTTAGTGTCTTCCATTGATAGACAAGGAGAATAATGATTTTTATACCTTTTTTACTTTCCTTTCATGAACAATTCTGGTCATGTTGTCCTCCAACCAGAAAACTGGATTAAATGAAATATATCGAAGGACATTGTATATAGAAATCCACAGCGCATGGAAAGTTGGAAAGAGAACTGCAAAATAAAAAAGTCATAATTCAGAACAGTTTCACATTTTAAACAAAATCTAAAAACTGATGAAAGTAAAACATGCTACGCGTAAAGAAGATCGCATCTCATCTTCAGACAACTTTCAAGAACTTCTCACTCAACAAGCGCGAATTGTAGCAGGCGTTAACAAAAGTTACAGCTAAAACAATTTTCCATCCCACATTTTAAACAGTTGTATGCAATGTTTGTGAATTTTATATACTTACAGCCTAGCATAAATAAAATTGGTCTCTTTGTCGTATCTTTTATCACATTTCGACAATTTTGTAAACATTCGTTATCTTTACTGGTAAGTGATTCAGATTTTAGTCCAAATCCACAGTCTGCAATTGTGTCCAATGTTAGTCTTTGAAAAAGTCTGCAATAAAAACAAGATTCTGTAAGTTTCAATGTTTTTATAAATCTTTAAATTTACGATTACATTTCTTTTAAAATTTTAATTTAGTTAAAATAAAATTAAGCGTAGATTTAACAAGAGCTTCAGTAAATAAAGAAATGATCTACTTACTCATACATATCGAAGTTTTCTTTGCCTTTTCTTTTTTCCTCTACAATTTCCATCAGCTCATTAATTCTTTTATTAATAGTTGGCATCATCTAAAATATGAATTCTAAATCAATGAGTTATCTCAAAGATAAAAAATAATGAGTTTTTAATGACTCTATAAAAAATTCGAGTGTAAACTTTGTTTCCGATTTACCCGAAAGCATAAGTATTCTTAAATTATTTCTGTAAATTGAGAAAGGTAATTTATAATTATCTAACATCATACAGAATCCTTGACACCTTAACAAAGAAAATACAGTTCACTTACATCCTTCATCTTTGATGTACTAAATGCGGGATTGACAATAGATCGCAGACGTCGCCATCTTTCTCCGCGGGCAAAAAACATGTGAACGTTTTCGTCTTGATCAGGGTCGACTTGAACTGGGTAAACCTGTAATATAGTGTAGTGAAATGTAATACTGAAATATAATACAAGTCGTTTAGCATAAATATTAAACACGAAAAACTAAAAATTATGAGTGATACATTTAAATGAAACCATTTAATTTTTAAAAAGGAACAATAAAATTCTAAACAAAGAATTAGAAATGTACTTACTTTTCTCGCGTGAAAATTTTTAAACTGCTTAACAAAGACTTCATGCAAAAAATCCAGATCGGAGGAAACAATCACTGGTGTAGGTCCTTCAAAATAGCTGAAAATAATGGAAAAAATTTAAATGTTTTGATTCCAAAACGAGTGTGACATATCTATCTACATATCAGCATTTGTTTTATTAAAGCTGTCTCAATTTTATTGATTACATGAAAAAGAGATTTTAATTTTTGCAGTACCACTTATTCTTAATTAAATGATATCGCTTGATTGTTCATATTAAACCATTCTAGATAATAAAAACAACAACGGTGTTAAACATTCTGAAATAATATTCTTAGACTTGTTATTTTTACCAAACATTAATTCTGGACTATATGCCCACACACATACGATACGATACTATATATAAAATATAATACTGTAAATCAAATATATATAGTACTTACCCGTATGTTTTTCCAAATATTTTGCACCAGTTTTGAAAGGACACATACAATGGCTGAAATTAAAGAGAAAATATACATATATGACACTGATCACAAAATTTTATCGTTCTCACATCTTATGACTGCAATATCCTTAGTTGTCACGATAAAATCTGATGTATGTGGTAAAGCTAAGGAGTGGTTAACCGAAGTGTCCGGTTGATACAGTTTTCTGTGAAATTTGGATAAATTTAAATATTTTGTTTTAAACGTAATAAAGTAGGATATAGACAGGACAAATATATTAAATGTTATGTTTTACATTGAATAAATTATGCCGTCTAGCATTTCGCGAAACCAATTTTTCACCTAATTTTGTAAAAATAGATATGGGATCATGAAATAATATCACAAATGCAAAGTTAAAGACATAAAACCTCAGAGAAAAGAAAATTTTACTGCATTTTAAGTATCATACGATATGCATGTGAAAAATTGATCACGCTGGTTATTTCCATTTTGTTTATTATGTTTGCTATTTTAGGCAGCGGAAGCTTACTCATCAATAGAAAATGTATTTTACTATTTGAACACGAAATTCTAATTTTAAGTTTCCTTATAACTATCTGAATCACGCCCTACTATACTTTGTCCTCCTATTTATCCAGTTTTACAGTAAATTTGGAAATTAAAAGTCAAAACGTCATCCATTAAGTAGTAATAAAACGCCAAGATATATTTAAATGTTTCAGAAATAACTAGCAACTTTAATTTAAGTAAGCTATTTGTTCTGGATAACTTTTCATTTACTTTCTGTTTATTTAAATGCCTATTACTGGGTTAACGTAAAATGATATTTCATCAAAAATAAGTGCTTCCGTATTTTTTATTACTAATTATCGTTTTATTTCATCAACAATTTATCACACATAATCGCTAGCTTATTACCAACTGGCTCGTTACAGTGGTGTTGTTATTCATCAAAAATATATAGAAATCTCATTGGCTGTTAGTGTGAAATTTACGTCAATGCAAGTCGCCTAAATCAAATGTCCTGTTTTTTTAAATGCAAATTTAATTTTTATAGTAAAACTCCTTATTGGGAAATAAATCGAAATCCTGTCTCATAAAAAGCCACAATTAGTCAGTAAGGATACATGGTTAAACCAGCATTGCCATTGGAATCTAACTGAAATACCGTGAGAGTAACCAAAGAATTAGTAGAGAACTAACGACTCGACGAATATAAAGCATAATTAGATTGACTGAATGTTGCTTAACGTCCAGTGGCAAATATTTCATGCATATACAGGACGAGAGCATATTAATAATGATGATGAATGAATCTTACTTTGTACTAGACCGACACGCTGAGTCGGATTTTTAACCTGCTAGTTCATGAAAGGAACAATCCCCGCAGGAAGACATGCCACTTAACCCAGACACATTATTCTGACTCTGGGCCGACCAAGGTTAACCAATCAAAGAATAAGTGGACGCTAACGAGATTGCCAACCACAGAATAAGTAGAAGACCAACAAGTTAACCAATCAAAGGATACATAGAGAACCAATGAGCTAACGACCAACGATTAAATATACAAGATTAACGAGCTACCCAACCAAAGATTCAGTACAGCACTAACGATTAAATCTTCAAAGAGTAAGTAGAAGACTAACAAGTTTACCGACCAAAGAATAAGTAGAGTGCTTACGAATAAATCAAGCAAAGCATTAATAGATGACTGGTGAGCTATCCATCAAAGATTAGCTAGCTAACGAATAATACAGACGATTTTTGTCCCTTCTAAGCATACATACACTCACCCTTCGCAAAAAGTAAAGTAGATTTCCAAAAAGAAAATTGGGTTCCGGACCAGGTAATCCCATTTCCTTAAAAACCTTCATTTGCTGGCGCCTTTGCCTGTAAAACAAAAACAATTTCAAAATCAGTTTAGTTCGTTGACCATTCTAACTGACAGAAATACTGAATATATAGAAATATTACTTTATCAAAAAATACTACAGTGCATGGTGGATTTTTTTAAAAAATAAATTAAGATATTAACTTACGAGTCTGTATTTAAAATTCTGAGATCAATGCTATATACAAGACGGCTTTTTCGCCTACTTCAAATCTAATCAAAATAGCGTTAAAGTCAAATGTAAAATCCTGCTAAACATCTGTGCCAGTTTTGAAAATAATACTCTGCTTCCTTAATACGGTGTCATAGGATAACAACAGGTCTTCATATAGAAAAGGACGATCTTAAACACGTCGGTCTTGTAGGAAAACATATTTTATGAAGTACCAAATGATGTCAAAACTAATAAAAATTTTAAATACTTGTGAATTTGTTTAGCCCTGCATTCGGTTTCTGCATTAAACTTCATTTAGACCGTTGAATTACAAACACAAAAGAAAAACCACTAGTAAAAGTAAAAACTTTCAAAAACACAGCCAAAAATCAATCCAAACTTTGAAAAACACAACAAACACCCAAAGACTTCAAGTGAACCCTTTGGTTGACAAAACAAGTAAAATACACATTGAAAGGTGATTTCAAAGGAAACTTTGCACTGTCATTTTCGAATTTTGACTTAAAGCCTAAAGTTAAGTTGGTTGATGTTTGAGTTTAAAAACATTTTCACGAATATCCGGTTTTAACCGTTATATTTAAGCTAATCACTATTAAAATACGGAGAATGAAAGGTATGAAATCGAGATGTGACACTTTCTGTAAAAGTTTCAATATTTTTCACTACCGACCTGATAAACAATTGTTGCGTTTGATTGCAGTCCAATACAGTTGGTGTTATATTAACTTACTAACTTACCTGTAAAATACTATGCAGGAAATAATCACAGTTAATAGTAGTAATTCTGTTAACATTTTATTGTTATGAGTGTAATGTACCAGTCCCTTTAAATTTTAGGTCTATACTCAATTTATCAATCAATTACAGTAAATGATTGGAACTTTGAAACCTTTTGCTTTTAGTACCCCCAAATAAACACTCAGCAGCCAATCAGATATTCAATAATATAAGTATTAATAGTATTAGTAGTAAGGGGAGGGACTTACAACAGTCATGTGTAGGGGTAACATACAAAACTGATCAATCGCAGTCTTAGTTTAATTGTTATCTTTTATCAATGAATTCTGTTCATTCATAAGAAATCGATACACTGACGGAAGGAAGCTCTCGTTACAGTAATAAGTAGGATACCACTACATACGATCATCAACGTAACTTATCAGGGGAATTGTTCACATTTTTTTAATGGGTGGTAAATGATAAAACATATTTGTATTAAAATATTATAATTAATGAGATTTTAATGTTCTCTAATGCTTTTGAAAAAGTCAATTTTAAATTTCGATAATATCTTCCAGTTTTACTGTTGAATACATATTTATAAACTTAACTGTATGTACATGACCAAATCTCAAAAAATCTTGTTAGTACACAAATTATCAATCAAACATAAAATTATGTATAAACTATTTACAGTTTAGTCCAGTTGACACTTTCGTAATGACATGAATTTTTGTCAATTTTTATTGAAGTTGAAATGAATGAATTACTTCCGAAAACAAATAAATATTATTAAGAGTTATCAGGGCTTTCAATTTGCGAATTGAAACTTCGTTTGCTATTATAGAGTGCACGTGGCTGTAAACTTGTAATTTCGACTGTCATTTGGTAGATGGCTGTCTCTTGGTCAATTATTCCACATCTATTTTTATATTGGAATATTTGTCTTTAGTCTCCTAACGTCCATGCATATTTAGGACGAAAAGAAAGAGGTGGTGTGGGACACAACAAAGCTATTGACTGCTACTGAGTCTTTTGTAGGGGCTATAACCATTTTTTTTCGAAATCTTTACAAGGGGTTACAGGAAGTGCGGCCTTTCTCCAAGTACGTCAATCTATGTCTACTACCAGCCTTTCCATATGATAACATTGCAGCCTTAACGCGACGGCCTGTCCTATTAGTAACCTGAGTATGGTGCTTAGTCAGCTATTTAAGTCGAGCTCCCCCCGAGAGCGGCCGGGGTATAGAAAAAGGCCGTTCGATTTCTCCGCTTGCAGACTGGACCCCTGCTAAAGTGGCGTCCGTTGGTTGGGTGGGATGTATAAATATTTAATCGTCCCGAGGGTAGCCGGAGTTTAGAAATTGGTTGATCGGTTTCTCCGCAAGGAGGTAGAACTCCCTCTAAAAAGGGGGCGCCCGTTGGTTGGACGGGATATATAAATTCTCAACCCCTCACGGACGGGAATGTTACCGTCATGTCCACTATAGCGAAAATGCCACGCCTTCAGCACGTTACAGATCCTTTTGAATTATCCGTAGGTGACCAGTTGCTTAGGCAAAATTTGCCGACCCTTCCAAAACAGTCCCATTTTGGCATCCTGTGCCTATTTATAATTTCCCGGCCTAACCACCAGATAACTCTTTTATAATTATTGTTTGATAATTTAACATGCATGAAATATTTGTCGCTGGACGTTACATGTAAACAACAATCAATCAATCAATCTTAGGTAGAGCTCTGGAGATCAGTCCGGTGCCTAGCAGAAACAATTACTGTAATACAAGGGTTTATTTAATCATCATTAAACGCATTTAGATCAACAAATGAGTATGGTCCTCGTAATAATAAATTTTGATTATTTTATATATTTAGGCGATGAAACCAGGATGGCGAAATGCTACTATTTGAGAAGAGATGGGAAATTTAGCCTGAGCAGCTTGCTACTGACGGACCATTCAGTAAAATCTTTTGCAGAGGGGTTTTAAGGTGCTGAGAGCGAGGCACGGTGGTAACTTTCCTTTCCGAGACGGGTCGAGAATTTATAATATTTACTCTATCCTATCAACAATTTCCAGGGCTGTAACCTACAGGCGTAGAAACTGAACGGCGTATTTCGATACTACGACCGGCCTCGGGTGCTTAATTTGGAACCAAAAATAAAACTAGTATAATAATGTGTGTTTATTGCAACATGTTGACAAAAATATGGTCTGTAGGTCATAAGATTTTGGATTTTTGGTCTGTAGGTCGTGAGATTTTGTTTTTTTCTTTTAGTGCAGTTGTGCTTATTAATTGTATTTTACTGTTTAAAATAACATATTCTATCTAGATAGCGAATTGCATCAACCAAGTAACCTATTTGAATCAAGATTACCTCGCTAAATTCAGACTATTTCAGAAATAAAACAAAAATTTCCCGTAATGATAATTTTTTGTCATAAAATATATTAGGGTTTGGTGGGTTGGGGCAGAAGATAGTGTTGGTCGGGTAACAGTAAACTTACATAATTTTTGTTTGGTCTTAAACATGTATTTATAGAGATTCCAAACCATTTTTAATCAAAAGACAACTGAATGTGTAAACAGTTAAACAAAAGATTTTAATTGATGTCGTTGGGAATATGCAGGAAACACTTACCCGTGCATTCGCGAGCCGTTGCAAGAGATCTTCAATGTGAAGAGATTGGAATTTTCTCCTACACAAGGTACAAATTTTAAGTCTCTATCCGATGGATGTTCGCCAAAAGAATGTAAAGCTTTTGCCATCAAACGAACTCCAAACGTATTCAGAAAGGGGTATTTTTCTTGGTATAATAACCTAGTAGATGTAGTTTGTTTTCTCACTTTGAATTTGTTTCGTTGAAGAAGAACGAGTTAAACTACATTCCGCAAAATCAACGGATGTACTACTTCAGGTTGGGTGTTGTCATCTGGCAGAGAAACCAAAAGGCCTATTTCTGTACTGTAACAGCCAACGGGGTGACAATGTTTTCTTTTAGTAATCAATCAGATGAAATATATGTTCAAGAATACTTAATCCGAACAAAATCTAAATTTAGTAAAAAAAATATATGATGAAGTTTGTAGGCGTTTTAGATTGCTTTATGATTTAAGTTTGCTTAGCATTTTACTACAAGTAACGATCATCTGGTAGGGGTAAATGCAAATATTTGATGAAAGTATTGAGTTTGTACTAATTATAGCTCCAATGAATTGATTTATTTGCATTGTCAGTTCTTAATATGATGGAGAGAGCAGATGACAACGTAGGTGTCCATAAATGTGGATGTGTGTCATTTTTTCAGCCTCATTTTCCCAGACGGTCGGGGTTTCTTTACAAATAGCAAGATGGTATACCAGTGTTGCTCCTGGCTACTGATAAATTTTATTTTTCTTGTCAATTTAATTTGAGATTTTAGTTCAAATGATATCGAAAATATGTACGTAATGCGAAAAGGGTATTCAAATGCATTTTTAGCATCGATTAGTATCATTTCAGTATTTGACGTGGAAAAAACAAAAAGCAATATTAATTCTACATTATGCAAGTGATATCAATGCATATAACCCAACACATAAAAGGCAACAATAAATACAAATTATTGTTAATAGTTTAAAGGACGGTGTTGGCAGTTTTTTTTGTTCATAAATAATATATTTCATTGATTGATTGATTGTTGTTGCTGCACATCTCGTAGATAACGTTTTAAAACTTTAAGGAGAAGAACACATTGGCCAACAATGAACAGAGTAAGTGTAATACGGGTGTAAGGCGGTGGATTTTTTTGCCTCATCATGTCAAGTGTGAACGTTGCGCACGTACCATAACAACCTGTGCGCACAGTTCTCCCAAAACTTCGCATCCACAGGATTTTGACTTAGAATTAATATAAAAAATCCAAATATTCCATGCACATTAATTTATGGTACAGAAAAATCTTTAAAATACTAAGCTGTATAATTCATTGAGATATGTTTACAGGGTCTTTTTAAAATATGAATTATTAAAGTATCACACAGGATGATGTTTATCTTTATATGTTTAAACAATTACTTTTACTAGAGGTTCCACTATTTCAAAACAAGAAAAAAACTACCCATATTCAACAAGAAAGGGGTAATTAATTCATAAATTTACGGATTTCCAAAACCTGCCTATCTAAATTTAGAAAACAAGCTTCTCTTTTAATATATTTTCGCATTTAAGGTCATCACCGACCTTTTTCCTTTGTTGATAAATCTTGAGTTACAACACGAGTGTCAGTTAATAAGCTTTTTGCTCATATTTTTTTTAAATCATGTGTTAAATAACCCATTGTCTATATATATGCCAATCAATACGGTACTATAAATAGGTACTTGTTTTGGCAATATAACTGTTAAAATGTTCAAATATTTGGCATGTTCTGTTAGTTCACAGACCACCAAATAGCTCTTATTATATATCGTTAGTATGTTTAATCTGTTTGGTATTAAAAATAAAACACCGTACATTGATTGATTGATTGATTGTTGTTTAACGTCCAGTGGCAAATATTTCATGCATATTCAGGACGGAAACAAGTT
>JAULBM010028864.1:0-11122 GCA_032357055.1 Geukensia granosissima
CTTGTGGTTGGAGTGCAGTCTGACATTTAACCCATATCTTGTGGTTGGAGTGCAGTCTGACATTTAACCCATATCTTGTGGTTGGAGTGCAGTCTGACATTTACCCCATATCTTGTGGTTGGAGTGCAGTCTGACATTTAACCCATATCTTGTGGTTGGAGTGCAGTCTGACATTTAACCCATATCTTTTCATTTTCATACATCTTCACATTTTTGACTGGATTAAGTACCATTATCTTAAACTTTTTTTTAAATTAAAAAATAGTTCTATTTTTGGACAATGGGCATCAACTTGTCTTACAGATAAAAATACAGTTTCTTGTCATATAATTGACTTTCCCATGTGTTGTAAATAATTGTTCTTTAGCAACTTTAAACATTTTGTGCATAGTCTAAATTTTAACAGTTACAAAAAAAAAACAATGACGTTCTGAAATTTCGTACCAGTGCACCAGGTTTGTTGAATCATATTGCAATATACTTTTATATTGCTTCAGTTCTAGCTTTTTCCATCAATTTACATCTTTTGTGTCACATGTCCATCCACAATAAGAAAATAATTCTGTTCTGAAACTTCTCAGCCAAAATTATTTCCAGAATTCCCAACTTTAAAGATGGCCACCATTACTAAAAATAGGAAAAGGGAGTTGGTATATTTTAAAACTCTTCTTGTCTTAAGTTATTTAGCCAATTGCAATCAAACTTGGAATGGCTTTAAAATGTCCTCTACCAAAAATGTATCATGCATCTCTACCTACCAACAAAGATGGCAACCATGGCCAAACTTAGTTTAACATAAGAGCCTATGTGAAATTTACTTGAAAATCTTCTCGTCAGAATCTACTAAGCCAATTGCAACCAAACCTTGGTGGAATGCTCCTTTAGTGGTCCTAAACCAAAATTGTGTTAAGGGGTGATATATTATCTTGTTTGTATCAACTGAGTCAATTGTGACCGAACTTTGATGGAATTGTACTCAGATGGTCTTCTACTAAAATTATGTTCTGAACCACTGCCTTCCCATTAAGTTGGCTGCCACAGCCTAATTTGTTTTAAAATAGGACTGTAAAGGAAATTCACTTTGGAATCTTTTTGTGTGAAACTACTGAACTAGTTGTCCTCTACCAAAATTTTATACAACATTCCTTCCTAAGAGCCTCTGGTTGAATCTGTAGGTCGCCAAAAGGCTCTATACAAGGGTGGAATCCTGTGGCATTTGAACAAAAAAATCTACATGATGATGTTTGTTTGAGATTTGTTGGCCCACTAAAACTTTTTGTAAAAAAATGCCTACCCAAGTCCATTTTATTGTAACATGACTATTTTGGAACAATTTATTTAAATTGGATGCTTAAGTTAAAAAAGATTTTTACTACTTACCCTATTTAAAAGAATATGGAATATTGTTTATCACAACATAACCTTTAAATATTTTATTGGCATTTCAAAAAATTAAGGGCTGGTCAGGGTGGCTGAGTGGTCTAGGTTGTTGATTTAAACATACCTGTACAGGTCACTGTAGCATGTCATCTATACAGCTTGAGTTTGCACCTGATCACACCCAAAAGGTTGCGTTTGATTCACATTGCACATGATAAGGTTTGTCAGTTACCTGCCCAATTTCTGTGGTTCTCTCTGCCTACTCTGGCTTACTCCACCAGTAAAACTGGCTGCTGCATTATGACTGAAATATTGTTGAAAGTGGTGTTAAACCCCAATCAAACAAACAAATAAAAATAAAATCAAGGGCCAGATACTATTCCACACTTGTTGAATCATTGTTACATAAATCAAGCTCATGAAAAATCAGAATATCACAAAACATTAAATTAAAATATTTTACATTATTTTTTTGTTTAATATTTTTTTCTATTATCAGAGCCAAGCAGTGTATAATTTTAATAATGTTGACATTGTAGGCAGTGACAAGGCTAAGGCAGAAATTGAGTGCCAGATAGGCAGAGTGTATGGAGAGGCCGAAAATCAAAAATTAGATATTTTTGGTGCGGACACCCTACCAAGAAGTATGTTTACTATCTTTTTAGTTTATGATGTAATTTGATAGGAAATGCAAAAAAAATGGAAGACAGGTCTCTGCAGTTGTGCTTTTACCAAATTGCTACTAAAGTTACACCACACATTATTTGCAGCATTTACTGACTTCTATATAGATAAGTGGAAGGGTTAAAAAAGACAATTTTCCTGGAGATAAGAAATTTGTATTTTTCATCTGGTTTTGATGTTCTTTTTTTTTCATATGTCTCAATGAGAGCTTTCGACAGTATGCAAACAGATCAAAGTGGATAAAAAATTTAATTATGCATAATATGGTAAACTAATATTTTACATTTGATTTTTTTTTCAGATTAATTCCCTATTTTAAATTTATTAAAAAAAAAATTAATTTAAATTTGAAATTCTTTAATTTAAATTTAAAATTTTTAATTTAAATTTTATTCCCTATGAAAAATGCAATGGAAGGTCCTTTACAAAGTTTCCTTGTTGAATTTTGTTCGGATAAAAAACATGGTCACTATGGATGATTCTTGATTCTAATTGGCTGATAGATTAAAAGATCTTCTCCTGTGAAACCGCTTGACCAAATAGATTAATATTTGATGTGGGGCATTTCTGGAAGGTCCTAATGCAAGACCCTTTCTTAAATAGAACAAAGATCATGACTACTCATTTGATGTTCGATTTTTAATTAGCCCAATATCAGGTGAGCGATACAGGTTCAGCCTTCTGAGCCTCTAGTTGCATTTGATACATGTCATTGAGAGCTTTCAGTAGATTGTCAACTGATTTTCTCAATCTCTTACCTTTTTCAAAATAGTGAAATTTGGAATCTTTTTGTGGTTCATGGGAAAGTTTATTTTTTTGTCCGATTTTAATAAGATTCTTTCATTTGATTCATCTCAATGAGAGCTTTCATTATAATGTTAACTGATTTTCTCTGTCTCTTACCAAGTTCAAGAAAAATGGGTCAAACTATTAAAAAAGTGTAATTGGCATCATTTTGTGGGGTATGGGAAAATTTTATTTTCATTGGATTTTGATGGGATTTTTTTATTTGATTTGTCTTATTGAGAGCTTTTTATAGAACAGATTTTCCTGATCTTTTACTGTTAAAGTTTAAGTGCCCGAATAATGTAATTTTGGGCCATTTTGTATGGTATGGAAAAATTTTATTCCTGGTCGGATATTGATGAAATATATTTTATTTGATTTGATTTTGAATTTGAGCCTTCAGCACATTGTCAAAGGATTTTCACTATTTAAAAGGGGTCAATATGGCCAAAAAGTATAATCTGGCATCAATTTGTGGGGAATGGGAAACTTTTATTTTTCATCAGATTTTGATGGGATTTTTTTGGTTTGATTTCTTTCAGTACCCGTTAGTAGTTTCAGTTAAAGACAACAGATTTATGTAAACTGTTTTTGAAATCATTTGGGTCTTTAAATCATCAGATTTCCAACATTTTCATTATTTGTCTGATTTGAATGGTTATATTTTTAATTTGATTCCTCTCATTGATAACCTTTAGGAAATTTGCAACAGATTTTTTATCTAAGACTAGGGGGCTAAATTGGATTTTATTTATTGAGATTAAAAGTGTCAAAGAAGTGGCTGAAAAATGCAATTTCCTGTACCAAAGTGTTCTTTGTGCAACTTTTTCCTGTTAACTGGCTGGGGTCATATCCTGCTGTACTTGTGAAGCATCCCAGTCATGTCTGTTATTTGTCAAATGGATCAAATTCAGTATGATTATTACTTGTTCAATAAAAGTTGTACTGGGTGATCACTGGTGTCAAACCCTGCATACTTGAATAATTTGTGTTCAAGTTTTGCCTAACTTCAGATTAGGTATTTTGCATGGTATTATGATCAAGTAAATCAGAATAAGAGCTTGCATGGATGTTCAAGCATAGATATGAAATATTAACCTTACCACTTCTGGGTTCACTGACCATGCTACACAGTGGTGCATTAAAAAGGTCAAATATAAAATCAATGTGATTGTAGTTGTAGATAGCTTTTTCATCTGTTATAAGGACAGAAAAATGCTTAAATGAAACCTGAGAATATTTTACAAGTTTGTTAGAATTTTGTTGGTAGTGTGTATGGATATTTCACTGAACAATGAGTAATCAGTCCCCATGTGTGAATGTAAACAAAAAAGTAAACATGTGGTGAAAATGGTGATTTTTAATCAAAGTGATTTTGTGAATAAAGTTAAATGACTTTATTCTATTTGTACATTACTGTTAAAATAAAAAAAGAAAAAAGGTGGGATATGTTGTAAATATTCATGACACAAAAATCTCATATGTACAAGTAAATTCCAAGCAATGGAACAGCGCTTTGATTGCTGTTCTTCATCTCAAAGTCACAGTGAGGCAATTAATGGCAGTATTTTCAGCTTAACTGGAATAAAATGTAATAGCAATCTCAGGACAAATTAACAAGAGAGAATATTTATTTGGAATGTAGTAAAGAGGCTTGGGTAACTATTGAAATTGTACAGTTATTTAAGTAGCATATGCTATTATCTTACTTGTTCAATTGAATGTTTAATTTCACAGTTCAAAAAATAATTGCCAGGGCGCATTTCATCTCTGAGAATTCAATGTTGTGTCTTCACTTTCAATTTCCGCGAATCAATGACAGATGTTTTATCTTCACTTTCAATTTTCGCGAATTTACGTCAAATTCAATGCTTTAATTTAACATTCAATTCCCGCGATTTTATAACAAAGTCGATCTTTTATCTGCACTTTTAATTGTCGTCAATTTATGACAAGTGCAGCGTTTTATCTTCATTTTCAATTTCCGCGAATTTACGACATTCATTTTTTTTCTTTACTTTCTTATTCAGTGTCCTTGATTTAAAACAATGGCTACCATTTCTATAATAATCTACGTGAAAACCATTAAAACCTATGTATGCTACAGAAAAAACTTTACTGTGCTAATGATTAACAAAATAACAGGAAACGAAAGAAAACCGAAGGGCCAAACAAAAGGGAAGCGCACAAACACGGCCATCTCGGGAAGACGAACAAGACGGAACATGCCATATATACACATAAACTACGAACAATGTGCGACCCTATCAAAAACCGTAGGTGAACTCCGGAAGTTATACAGTTGCTGTCTCTTTAAAGCCAAACGCCTCATTGTCCAATTCCAATTCGTATTAGTCATTGCAGGGTAAAAGGCAAGGTGGTATGGGATAACAACCTCCAGACTACACAGGAAAAAGGTCCGTCTTCATCTGTAAAGGATGTTCCACACCAGTCGAATTAATTTTGTGGTTCAGAACGTAAAATTTCTTGAGTTATGACTTCAACCGAGGAGAAACTGCCTGTGGATAGTATCACAGCCTGTAACAGACAAAACTGAATCCATTAGGTCCACAACTAACGTGACAAAACTTTCTGGAAAATAATAAAACAACCAGGAACACTGAATTAAATCTAGAAAATCTCAATGCATTCTCGTTATGTGTAATGGTTTTAAATAAGTCAAAAGTGCTGCCTGGTCTCGCCGATCCAATATCTAAAATTACAGACTTCAAGCAGATTTGTAGAAAAAAATGGAGGACCATTATCCGTACTTAGATGGTTGGAGATTTAAGATTCCACGACGGGTGTTGTTAGCAGGACAGGGTAATGCTTACCCTTCCAGAGCACCATCCTACTCCGGTTTTGTAAATTGAGTTCGTTGATTCCAAGCTTATGTTCACTTTGTTAACGTTTTATCTTTTAGTTTGCTTTAGATTTGTCTTGTCTCTTTGTACTGTATGTTTATCTCTCGCATGGGTATTATACACTGGACTTTGACTCTTAAAACATATTTTACACTATCGTTTTTAGCATCTGCTGCATTTGAAATCAACGGATAAATGGAGTTGAACCATTCAGGCCATTTTAAGTTCATTCCTGATTTTTGTTTGAGTGTATAATGCCTATATATGTGATTTATGTGATTGACGTTTCCTGTTGAATATTGTCTTTTTTCTTGATTTGTCCAATCTATCGCCTTCCTGTTCTCCTATTTTTAGATGTAGACAATGTCAAGTTGGTAAATAATAGGAGATATAATATGACTTTATAATTAAATTTTTTCTGACTATATAAGTCTCCTATAATGTCAAATAACATTAATTAGGAACAAAAACATCCGATATGGGAATTAGAAAATAATTAAATGTTCTAATGATAATACCATCATAAATCAGATATCGTAAAAAAAAAATAAAAATATTTCTCATATATTCATTTTAAAACCAAATTGTTATTTGCTTGTTTACGTATTTTATAGTCTGGCGATCCAGGTTAAATTATATATAAAATGAAAATATTCTGGGTAAATGCTGGAGAGACCATCTACCAATCACGATAACAACTGGCAATTTACAAATCTAGAGCTTTCTATGAGACTTTTCATCAAGAGTGGATCAACAATCATGTGAAACGGTTTAATTTTCCATAAATAAATAAAATGTTAAATGTAGAATGAAACTGCTCTTTTCTGAATATTATCACTATTATGTGTGTACAAAAACAAACCTAGGACCACAATATCAGATTTTGGAAAAAAGTCTGTTGGCCATGGTTTTTTTCTGTCTTCTGACCTAACTCCTTCGAATTCCTTTTGGGACAAACACATGCTCTAATGAATGCTCGCAGTTACAGAAAGTAAGCTCAGTGTGATATCCCTGATGATAGGATATCAAGCCTCTGAACACTAGATGTTGACGGTGGATGGTTTTGTACGATGTGGTAAAAAATTTAAAGATAATATGGATGCAATGCCAATTTTATCGATATCTGAGTCAAGAGGTGATAAATGAATAATAAAAATAATAGATCTTGGATGATTGTCAATGAATATGACATCTACCAAATAACAGCCGAAATTAAACTTCTTCAGGTCCCATTAAGGTCTTTATTAATGAACCGAAGCCCATACCATAACGGAAGCTGAAAACGCTCATTGAATAAAAAATGTGAAACTATTCATAAAACACCTAGTATACCTAATCTTTTCAATAAATGACAAATGAATAACAATAAATAATTATTTTAACAACCACAACCACTGTATTAAAGGTTCGTGCTCGAGATAAGCACATTAAGTATGTGGCTGGGTTTAACCAGTTTCTCTTGACTGAGTATAAGCATACAGCATTAAAAAGAATTCGAAGATAACAAATGGGCAGACAGAAATCGGTAGGTTGGAAGACAGACAAAACCATGGCCAACAAAATGAAACGAAAGACAAATATAGAACACACAACACTACACTGAACACTTAAACAGGAGTAACACGAACCCTACAAAAACCAGGGTGAGTTCAGTTGCTCCGGCAGGGTAAGCAACTCCTGCTCCACTAGTGACACCCATCGTGTTACTCGGTAGTCAAAGCCGGTGCATAGTCACAATCGATGTTAGTCATAACTGGTATAGGAACGGATTTGTGTTCATAACAGAAGATATCCATTGTCATCTGTGACCTAAAAACTTCCAGAGTGATGACTCTAATCTTTATCTAGAAACTCTTGGCTCCGTAGCTTTCTATTCAGCTGCAACCCTCTATCATTAAAATCCTGATAGGAAGCACAAACACTGGAGTAGCGTATCAATAGAGAGATATACACTCCGTATGCAGGTGCGGCTAGAATGTTGTTAGACATGAACGGAAAGTTTATAACGGAAAATCAAAGTCGTCTCTCTCAATTTCTAGGTGTAAGTTTTTGGTAAGAAGCGGACCTTTCTGTTTCTGAAGTATCTTTGATTTCAGGTTCAATGGGATAGACGAGGTCAACATAGTCACCAAATTTAGAGTTATTGAATGAAAGGACATCATCGGTATAGCGGAACGTGAAACAAAAAGATTGAGCCAACTTGTTCTCTTTTCTCTCTAGAAGGCTGTGTATGAAGTCAGCTTCAAGTATAACCTATTTAAAGCAAACTCCACATACTGTTTATTTTGCACATACAATCTAACTTAAAAATTTGCATAACCTTTCTACTCGCACAGTAAAAACACAATTAAAATAACGCATGGGAATTTAAACATAACCCTTATAAATGGGTTTCCTATCAAAGCATGTTGTACAGATGATTTCCTGTAAACGGCATTTTATGGAAGCTACAACCATTTAAATTAAAATTATAATGACAAATAACTATAGATGATCAAGCAGGGAAACAATAAATTAATTTATTTTACTGCAAAAGCGTGCACGCTCTTAAAATGCTTAAAACTCGTTAAATATTAATGATCGAATTAAAATGTCAAAGCAGTAAATAGAACGGAAGACAGGTAGATAGGGTAGTGGGGTATCACTGGAATCTATATCGTCAGGTTTAAGTTAGGTTTTTTCCATAACCTTTTCTCGATGAAAATTTAGAACCGGTGAGCAAAAAGTGTTTTGATGGTGACAAAATAATTCTATTGCATATCATGTCGGAAAATTTAACCTTTACATTTTTATTTTTGTTTAACTTTATACAGTGAAACCTTCTACACCGAACACAATTTCACTTGACGAAATATTCCATTAAGACAGGTGTTTGGTTTAGGCAGGTCAAATACAAATGAAAACTTGTTTATAGGATCATTCTTGTAAAGACAGGTTTTAGGTTGCCCCAATGTTAGGTTTAGAAGGTTTCACTGAATATCGATTTATTTCCATGGAATTTAAATCAATTGTTCAGGACAAAATCAAGTGTGGGGATTCTTTGTAATAAAAAAAAAGAAAAAAAATGGAAACAATAAGTGCTCCATATCATTTTTTATTAGCGAAAAAACACTGCGAGGATTAATTAGTTTGGTTGTGGTAAGCTTCATATTTGTTTTTTATGTAGTATGATTCCCGTAAGGTATATAACGGTATAAGCCAGAGATGTCACAGCAACGTGAGTTCGACAAAAAGGAATAGATTCGGCAACCCCCATATTTGGCCCGAATACCGGTATTTGATGTTGTAACACAATAATAATTTGTTGTGAAAATCGCCTTTTAATAATCCATTACCTCTTCTTGTATACTTTTCGTCATTTCGGCTTTTTAAATAATTTAAAGTAAACTGTTGACGTGTTTATAAATTGTTACATTGTTGTCTTGTTCTAATGAATTCGATATTTCACTATTTTTTACAGCTAGTGACACGTGCTGTTCATTATTTTTGTCTACATTTTGTTAATATCCGGAAACGTTGATACTTTTATGCATTATTTAAAGAAACAAAGTATTAGTTGTTTCTGACTGTCTGTAATTGAATACTGAACATAACTAAATTAAAGAACATGTTGTCAATTTTTTAGATGGGTTAAAATGGATGTTGTGGGTGACTGTCTCACGGACAGTAATGCCACATCTCCTATTTTTATATTAATATCATGTCAGAAACAAAACAGGCAAAATCTAAATATTACCTTTGATCAATCTTCTCTGTACGTTGTGGATAATCTCTTAAGGATATGCTATTATAAGTTTTAAAAGAAATATGTTAATGATATGGTATACTCATCCACCAGATAGGTGCTACATTTGGATATCATCACTTTTTATTTTGGGGGCATTTTACAGATTGTTCATTATTATACCAGTGGTGACTATCTACATCGGCTGAGCAACATAACGGGTACCACTAGTGGAGCAGGAGTTGATTACCCTTCCAGAGCACCTGAACTCACCCTGGTTTTTGTAGGGTTCCTGTTATCCAACTTAGGTGTTCAATGTAGTTTTGTGTGTTCTATGCTTGTCTTTTGTTTCATTTTGTTGGAAATGGTCCTGTCTTTCTTCCGACTTAACGACTTCTGTCTGCTTCTTTGGTATCTTCGAATTCCTTATAAAATGATAAAGTTATACAGCAATCATTGTATATACAACACTACACTATAAACGTAAGCTACAGTCACAGGAACAGTACAAAATTGATTTCTGTCTGCACCTTCGGTATCTTCGAATTCCTTTTATTAAAAGCCTTATAACAGCCTGTAGATGTGTTATTAGAAGCAGTCTCACTGTCAATCATACTCAATTTTTATTTTTTATTCTTTAACTTGTTTAGATATAAAAATACAAATTTTCCAATGTCTGAAAAAATGATAAATTTTTATATGTCAATCAACAAAATACAGACTACACTCCAACCACAACAAAACGAGAGAATTTACAAATATAGACGTCTCCATAATGCTTTTTACAAGAGCGGAATACCATTATTTTTGAAAGATTCTAAGCAGCACAAAAATAAACTACAGGTTCCTAGTAGCCTATAATCGCTCACCTGTATCAAATTGCCTCATATTTAAACTTTGTGCAGATACCCCAAGAAACAATCATACAAAGTTACATCTTAATCCATTCAGTAGTTTTAGAGAAGATTTTACTTGACCGACACGCTGAGCCGGATTTTTTACGACATTGGTCACGGAAGCAACAGTATGCAGGAAGACGTGCCATTTTTACCAGATTTATTCCGACTCTGTAACTTCAAAAATTTTTAACAAAAATAATATGATTTCAAGTTAAATTGTATAAAACACATTAACAAAACGCAATTGACGTTGAACCGGAAAATTAAGTGCAATTTTATCAGAGTGACATTAAAAGGCAAAATGTCGATTTAATTGACTTCTTCAATAAAAATATTTAATGGAAACTGAATAATTGACATTTGCTTTCAAGACCAGAGTGCTGTACTTAAGTTGTCAAATACAATAAATGTAGATAATTAATCAAATCACCATGGGGATTAATTTTCATGGACAAAATACTTAATTTGTAGTATCAAGTCGGTTGATCTGTTAAATCCACTGTTAGATGTTACATCATGTGATTCACACCGTGGTTCGTGCATTCGTTTATCGTTTTTGTGCGTTCGTTAATTAGTTTATCGTTCCTTCGTTCCCATTTACACAAAGTCATATCCATTTGTTCGTGTCCCCATCACAATGAAATCGTTCCTTTGTTTAATGGAAACGAATTAACGAATGAACATGTATTTATGTATAAAAAAAACGACCAAAATAACATTGTAATCGTGTAAGGAAACTAACGCGCTAATCATGCAAGGGAAAACGAACGAATGAATTAACCGTA
>JAULBM010028875.1:0-11122 GCA_032357055.1 Geukensia granosissima
ATAATGTGTCTGGGTAAAGTGGCACGTCTTCCTGCGGACTGTTGCTTTCGTGAGCTAGCACGTTAAAAATCCGGCTCCGCGTGTCGGTCTAGTACAAAGCAGGGTTCATTCATCATCTCATTCATCATTAGTATGCTCTCGTCCTGAATATGCATGAAATATTTGCCACTGGACGTTAAGCACCAATCAATCAATCAATCAATCAATCAACCAAAATAATCTACGGGACAAATTTTTATTGTACCATTAAAAAAAGTAAAAAAGAAAATGACGCGAGGAGTTTTGTGCATAGAAACACAAATCAATTATATTAAATTAAATCAATATTTCATAATCAAAATTCAAAAATTCTCCATTGTTTAACTGCTACATGGTTGAATAAAAGTTAATCCAGGAAATCTAGTGTGAACTAGTGACAACATCTTAACGAGAGATTATGCAGTACACAATCCAGTAAAGATCTGAATTGTTTCTTTCTAGCATATATTCCAAATTCTTTCTTTTAAATATATGTTTATATAATAAGAGGTATGCCTGTTCGTAATTGTTGTTCAATATTGTAACTATGGAGCACTTTTATGTATAATTCCCTTTTTTGTTTACATTTTGTTTACTCTGGAGCAAACTAAAATTTATTTAATTTATAACACGAACTGTTTGTCCTTGCTATATCCATGAGCTTAGCTTATCTATAGAGAGAGTTTATAAAAATCGTATTCAACAAATAATACCTGTCCGTATATATGACACTTTTGGATTCGCCGATTTTACAATATATTATTTCAAGATTCCAGAACAACATTCGGTATTTCCCACATGTAAATTTAGGATAAATATAATATAATACAACTATAATAAATATTATATGTTAACCCTGTGGAATTATGTAAAGAATAAGTTCAGAATTTTAGTAATTCAAATGGAACAGATTGAAAATAAGGCACATGTGTTAATTTTATTAGATTGGAAAAATGTATGTTGGTTACAGTTTATGTTATGAACATTGAAGAGCAACAAACCCGATAATTAGTTATTTCAACGTTTTTAAGCATTGATTACCTGTTCAATAATTTGATTCTGTTTGTTCATTGTTTGTCTATAAATGTTCTGTCAGTGTTAACAATGATTACATTCAAAACACCACAATCCTTTTGTTCATGTTTTGCTTATTAAAACAATTTATTATGTTCAGAACTAAGCTATTGGCTAACAACTAACAGTAATGCACTAACGTGCTAAAAGATGCTACTTATATATTTAATGATAGCGTATTAGCCGTAACCATTCATATCTTTGCAGATGTTATGAGTTATAGCTATCTAACGATTTGATTGGCATCCACTATTCAATACTTATAGTGGTATAAGTACGGTGCTCTGGGAAACACGTGATTAGGTTGAAACGCTAATTTGAACAACGCATTATATAAGTGATCTGTTGATTAAAAAGGCTTAAATACTGCAAAACAGATAGAGAAAAGAAACTTTTCACGCGTTTTTTTTTCAAGAAAAATAATTACACTCGCATTCTGAATCTCGTTCAAAGATGTATGGAACTATTGCAATTAGACCTTAGAATATGACATTAAACTTGCATGAATCGAACTGAATGGAAGAAATAACTATAAACTGGATTAATTTAACAAGAAAACACACGTTAAGAATAATTGGCTTGACAAGCGCTGATTAAACTTTTAAGCAGAGTTTAAATGGATGAAAAATTTTAATATCAAACAGCTACGTACAGTTTTCATTAATATGGACATTCAGTAATAGCGTCTTTTTTTGGATTTCATGAAATGGAATTTGCTGTTTCCATAGAAACAATTTATACGCATCAAACAGAGTACTTTGTAGTAATATAAATAATATTTGAAACGACATCGCCATAAAAGGGGAAGTTGAAATTTACTCCAAAATGAATATTGTGCAAAATTTGACCGACAAGACAGAAAAATTAAACAATCAGACGTTCTTGGAAGATTATAGAATGCCACTGTGGAGTCAACTTGTATTTTTGACAGCTTTTGCTATTTTAATTACTGTTGCATTAGGTGGCAATCTTATCGTTATATGGATCGTCATGGCCCATAAAAGAATGCGAACAGTTACGAATTATTTTTTGGTCAATTTGGCCGTGGCAGATACTTTGATTTCTCTCTTGAATACACCTTTTACATCAGCGTTTTTACTTTATCAGAATTGGTGGTTCGGTGATGTTTGGTGCAAATTTGCTAATTTTGTGTCCATCTGTACCTTGTCAGCAAGTGTCCTTACACTCATGGCGATTGCAATTGACAGGTAAGTCATTTAACACATATTAATTTCCAAAACGTCTTCAAAGGTAAAGGCTGGTTTACGATTTTCAGTACCCTGATATTTGAAATTCGGGGAGAGTTTGAAGCAAGAAAGTTTCAAAATGTATAAGCATAGAATATCACACTCCAAAAGCATTATTATTGTGATAGAATAAAAAAAATACATTTTTCACAATCTAGATAGTTTCCATAACTTTTTTTATACATTGTACTTAAGAATTATCCAAAATTTGTATGTATAAGAATAAATTAAATGTTTTATATAAGAGAACCACAAGTTATATATCACTAAGCTCGAGGTCTTTCGTAATCTCAAATAAAAAAAAATTGACTTAAGATTTTTCAGTCCTGAGTAGCACGTCTCTGTAATGTCTAACTTTGATTTTACATCAAATCACCTATCTGATATATAAAAGCTTGAAACAAATTTTGTTATACATGTACAAACATTAAAAATGCGAGGGTCCAGTGTACAAAATAGAATAACTATTAATTGGAACTTGAAAGATTAAATCAACAAACGTCTAAAGGATACAGATTTATAATACTGATACTTCATTTCAATCAGAACAAGATCAGAATTTGCAAAAGTAGATAGTGGTTCTAAATAAGCAATTATACTATATCAAACACGGTAATGCAATAATTTCAGAAATAAATTAAATGTCATAGCAAGACAAAAGAACAAAACTCAATGTTTCTTCGCCTGAACCTCCGAATCACTTGATTCAACTGTTGCATAATATACTTGAACGGCGTAAATAAAAAACAAAGAACGACGAACAAACGAGATAAAAATAACGTAAACAATATATAGATAGTGCCATTATTCTCATTCCAAAATATGATTTTTTTGACAAATTATACATATATGACGTCTACTGGCATGAATCGTCCAAATGAATACAATAACTTCCGGTTTATACGGAAAATCGAGGGGCATGAAAAAAAAATCATAACGAAAAGTACACCTGTTGATAACATTATACATTCTGGCAAACATGTAGTATAATTGGGTGGTATTCATCATATAGTCAAGTTAAACCTAATTATATATGGAACATGTTAATTATTATTTATGCGGGAAAGTTATTATGTAATAAAACACCTATTTTGAAAATTAAAATTTTTAGAGTCAGTTCAAAGAACACAACCAACGACGAACATTTCATTAAGAAGATAGATTCATTTGCCTTGATAATAAATAATGACACAAGATGCTTTTTTGTTTGTGTATTTGATTTCTTGGAATAAAGTGAGGAGTAGGATTTAAATTAAACTACATGTACGTATCAAATTATGAAAAAAAAAAATAATAATAAAGATGCATTATATGAGTACACTTTCCACAGAATTTTATCAATTTCACTTCTACATATCATCTTTATAACCACATGATATTGTTTTAATAGCTTTATGTTTTTACCTTTTTTGGTGCTTAGGAATGGCCCCCCAAAATATTGCCCTTATGTTGATAAAAACACATGCCTCGTTGAGTTTGACAACCCTGTTCGCAATATTCAGCATTTAACGCTCATAATGTGACTGATTTTTTTGTTATCCTGCGCCCGGAGATGTTGAGAAAAATAAATTGGCGGAGACATGAATTTCCGCAATCCACCATCGCAAAATCAAATTGTCATTGCATGGGTGTTACCTGTTGCTGATATATTACCCTGACCTGTGTATTTAATAATGAATGGAACTTTGCTTTCGTTTTTTTGTTCAACCTTGTATTATTTTTGACAATTGTTTGTAACACTTATACAAGTGAATATAAAAATTAAATTCCTCTAAGAAATCTTTTAAAGTGGGTTAGCTTTTATCATATATTTGGCCAGAGCGATCTTCTGCAATTTCAATGGCCAAATCCGCAAGTGGTTCTATAGTAGGATTTCTGTGGAAATTTAAAAAAACAGCTTTGATACGTGGCAAACACATGATTAACTGAAAACGTTACTGCAATTTAGTTTTCCGGTTTTGTTTTAGATTTAGAATTTGCCAATACATAATTTGTTTAACTCAAAAGTGGGAACAGTTTTCAGTTCCATGATTACTTCTTAAAGTGAAAATATGTCTAGATCAAGGAGAAGAAAATTTATCAGGCATAAAAATAATTTATTCCAGTTAAATTGAATATAGAAAATCTAGAGCTTGAAACAATATAAACTGTTTTGGTCATATATACATATGTACAATACTAAAAGTAAATGGCTTTTTCGTGTTTAAGAACTTTTTATTGCAATTTGTACTTATATGATGTAATATAAGAAGTTATTGCTTTGTTGCAGAAAATGCTTTTAGGCATGTACCTTAAGCTTTTTTTACATTTTTTGTTATCGATGTTAAAATGATATTTCGATATCTTCAGTGAAGTAAATGAAATGTTTAAGATCTAGAAACCTGAAGAATTTCACAACACTGCTTGATTATTCAATATTCCGAAACAAATTGTAAAAATTATAAACGAAGAATAGATTCTGTATTTTTTTTTTTTTTTTTTTTTGATTTTGTTAGGTAAACTTTGAAAAGGGTCAGATAAAATTCGTTATTACGACCACATAATTTTCCTTTTCAGTATTAAACAAATTACGAGTTTCGTACTTTATTAGCTTACTTTTCGTTTTAACAGAATTTTTAATATTTGTATCCCAAAATTCAGACTGAACATGCTTTTAGTAGACTGCTAGCCTTTACTGAGGAAGTATCGTTCTTTCGCACGTAAAATCAAAGCAGTTAATGCTGCATAGCGTGCTCTTAGTGCATCGATCACATAAATGACATTCCATGTAATTTGTAACTGGTTCTTTACGCGAACAATTCATTGAAATTGAGTACAATACATCTTGATGAACTAAAAGTACTAGTCAAGACATAATAACAATAAAATATTGAAAATATTTCAAATTGAACATTTTACTTATCAGGGGTCTTATTTAAGGGGCAGGGAATATTTATTATTCCTCCTGCTGTAATGAAAGATCCCGTATGGATATATATAGTCATTCATTTACGCCAAACAATTGTTTCTGAAAAAATTTCTCCTTCCAAAAATAAATCGCTGTCATGGTGGTCTGAAAATACATGTAACAATAAAATGTTTCACTTTTTAATCAATCTACAAGGGCATTTCTTCATCAATGTCAAACGGGATCCTAGAACAATTACAACACATCCCTGGCCTTTCAAACATACAAGCAAGATAAGGTTTAACACTTTAAGGCTACCATAAAGTCGAATCCCTAAATACAAGAAACGTTAGTATTGGTAAGTCCAGTATAGAATATCCATGTGAGAGTTTAAAATGCACAGTCCACAAAGACAAGACAAATGTGAAACAAACGAAAAGATTAAACGGATACAAACAGAACATATGCTTGGAATTACGTACAAATCAGAAGTGTAATCAGGTGCTCTGGAAGGGTAAGCATTCCTGGTCTTTGCGCAACACCCGTCGTTGAATCCGTTCAGCTTTAAATAAAATACAAAAGAAATGTACACATATTGAAACGCCATTTACTACCATACATAGCCTGCAGAAATTTAAATATTTTCCAGGAACAAAGGATTTACGCACAAATGTAATTCACACTGTCAGCATTTTATTCTTTAGATTGACAAATCGTATTCTGCCTCCACCCCTTTTGTCTGAAAAAGGAATTCGCAGATACCAAATAGGCAGGATACGCCATCGACTTGTTCATGTTAAGTAAATAACATATCTTTATGATTCGTTATTGCCTAAGACCTCAGATAACACTCACTAGTTAATTCCAGAATGTTCGTCACATTTGTTGCAAATTAAAATGACCCCAGGCTGCATGAGCGCTTATAATAATTTAATTTCAAAGGCTTATGAAATTGAAGTGTTGAGGTTGTGATGTGTTAATATTGAATTTTATAACCCCTTAACAATGAATATCCGGCATTATGGGTAAGGTTAAATTTTGTTAAAGTACACCAAACGGATTTTGCCGCAACAAAAGTGAACCTGTATCAAAAATTTAACAGTAAAAAATATATCATATTATACATCGTTGGAAATCTAATTTTTTGCCACAGTTGAAACTATAGCTAAAAATTCATTTTAACTTGAAATAAAAATTTCCCCATAGGGCAAAATGTTATTTTTTTCGACTTTGTAAATTTTCTTCATTTTGATGGTGCAATTAACAAATGGTCTCCAGTAACAAGACATAATAAAAATTTTATTTTTTGTGGTTTTATGACAGATAAAAGATGAAATTTTAGGAATAAAGTTGAATTATATTCTGGTCATATACTGAACCTGGATATTGATCTTTGAAAACATGCAATTTTGAGCCAAATTTTGGCAATGTCAAAAATTTAACATAGAGAGGTAATGGGAATTTTTTTTGCTGAGGAAAACTAAAATTTTAACTGCAGGATGAGTTGCGGCAAAATATATTAGAATTCCAACGATATATAACATGACATACTTCATAGACTTTCGATATATTTTAACTTAAGTCGTGGCAAATTTCGTTTGGTGTATAAACTTTCAATTATGAGGAGGGCTACACCAGCTTACAATTCATTTAACTAAATAGCATCAATTTCCGCCTAACAGATAAAGAAAAAAAAGATAAAGAAATAAATTTATAAATTTTATTCCTCTTGTTTTTTAATAAGAAGTTGGAATTTCACCTGTTTGTCCGTTTATTTTGGTTTCGTACACACGTTACGTACATGTAGTTGTCTTCAACAGGTTCTTACATTATATCTCTGCCGATCAGACAACATTTTACAGGTGAACGCCCAGCTTCTCGTCAACGTTTTATCTAAATGCTATATGTCACCGTATTGCCGTGTTGCAACATTTCTGTTTTGACTCTATATATGCTTTATATGCCCTCAAAACAGGAAGAGACTGTCGTGATCCGTTGAATTGCCGCAGCATATAAGTTAGCTTGATGCGACTGTCGCCAAAACATTCAGCCAAAACCTGAACAACAGGCTTGTGAAATACCTTGAAAAGCGAAGAACAGAATGATTTTCCCTGTTAATATCACATGTACAATATTACGGAAAAGGAAGATTCAGAATTTGATAATTTTGTCTGCTTCGTCGAATTCAGCAAAACCTTAAACCCTGTAAATCACAAAATTCTTTGGAATTGACTAGTATCCAAAAAAGCACAAGGAAATATTTTAAAAGTTATATATTTTAGTTCTCTATTTAAAACTTAAAAGTGCAGTACGATTTACCCCAACAATGGTCACTGACTTGTTCGAATTAGGTGTACGGCGAGGCAACAACTTGCAACCCGTCCTATTTATAATATTTACTGACGATTGAGTGTAAGTTATAAACAGTCTGAGAGCAGGTGTCTATGTTGGTGATGATTTGATTACAAACTCAATGAATGAATGGACAAAATCCAAAATGACCTGCGTCCACGTCGGGAAGACCAAAGTTATGCTTGCTTGTTAATCCCAATTACAATTACAGGGCAGTAGATGATGTCGACAAATATCATTATTTTGGTCCAACACTAACTTACACTGTTCACTTCAGTTTTAGTGTGAATGAGCTTATCGGCGCTGGGCCAACAGATCGATCGGATCGTTGAAATTGGATCGCATCCTGTGTATGGGGCGTAAAAAGATAGGATTTCATAGAACTTTAACAATAAAGAGCAATTTGATCATTTTTGATTTTTGAACCAGCCCCAATTCCGACAATCTTGCAGATATGGATGGTACCATGTGCACATTCATAACCAATGTAATATCATGAGACTTTTTTGCCGTTTCGTAACCATGCCTGATTCTGCTATGAGTGTTCCTATGGGATCGGGGTTTTCTCAACGTTACCGATATATATGGTGCATATTAAATTTGGACAAACGAATTTTGTGTAGAACCATTTGAAAAATAAAAAAATATAAACAGGACTAAACCGGCTGCGTTAGCTAGAGTACGGTGCCGTACTTTTCTGGTTTAAAACGGTTGGTTTAGAAGTAATGTATTTGTAAGATGTTCGAATTTGTGTCTATTTAAGACGAAAATGTTCTTATTTATCTTGAGTTCGATACGGCGAATTGAGGACTATACTATTGTGTGATAATTTTGCAGACTCTACCAATCCGACGATTATCTACAAACATTCTATTGAAAAGGCCTTTAGAAAACTCTTGACATGCAACTATAGATTTTTAACTTTTCACTTATATGGACACATATCAGTATCGACTTTTGTACTTAACATATGTCGGGAAATGGTAACTAAAGGAACGTGCAAATTAAAAATTCCTTAAAACGCTTAATCTATTAAATTCAAAGTTGTTTAATCAATGTCAGAGATTAATCGGACGGGTAAAAACGTAGTACATCAAAACCTGTCTGTCGTATTTTTATAAAATGTGTCAAGATATACCAAGGGGATATTCGAGGAAAAGGGAAAATGTAAGAGTACTGACAAACTCCGGAGAACAACGAGGACAAGACCAAAACGACAAAACACAACATTAAAAACTAAAAAACAAATGAACAACATGGACCCCACCAAAAAACTGGCGGTAGACTCAGGTTATTTAACACTGGTAATTTTGTATTTTGTAACTTATGGCTGCGAAAAAAAACCAACCAACAAATCCACACACGAACAACATTAATATTAGAGGTATTGTTTATCTTGAAATTATCATAATTTTCAGTTTCCTATATTTAAAGCCCAGTTGTAAATTTTATTTATTAATATTTCTGGATAGAGCAGGATTTTTAGGCTAGTTTATTAACATATTATATCTGAAGTGAACAGTCTCCCAGCCAATTGGCAATCAAATTAAACTACCTCGTGACTTCTTAGAAAAACGCTATATCCAAGACCGGTAATGTTTTAGCAGTTGTCCTGAATTTTAGCCAAAATAATTACGCTTGCCCTCGAAAGTTTAAATCAACACCTGTGCGTCAGTGTATAAAATTGATCAAAATAATTTTAAATTTTTCAAATATTATGTTCACAGGAAGGTATTACGAGTTTAATATTGATGATAATTTTCTCCTGTAAAACCCCAGTCCGAGAAAGAGCAAGATATTGAAAATTCTGGTGATATGCATAGATGATGACCTCGTTTATTTATATACCTTACTTTTAAAACAGGTGTTAGTCGTGTGTAATCTGAGTGCATTAATCTCCTTAAGTATGCCTTTTTTCGTCCCTCCGCCCGACAATAAAAAACCAAAACGATTACATCAAACTGTGGAACACATACGAAATGGTAATTCTTAAATATGATATTTTGAATGTTTAAAATCAACTCTTAATATATAGTATGTAAAAAACACCAAACATGTATGGTTCCAACGAAATGAAAGAAAAACGAATTGCTTAAGAATAAAGCAGTAAAAATTAAAACACAACTCCTCCTCAATAAAAATATCAGAATATGTCTCTATAGATAGATAAATGTCTTATTTTTAAGAGCAACTTGGCATATATAAACATGATAAAGATAACATCACATACATATATATATACAATGTCATTACACTAAATGTTTTACCAACCTTTCTTTAGAGGCTTATGATGAACAATCGATTTATTGAATTTAATTAATACAAATGCAATATATCTTTCTATAAGTTGAAGTATTGAATGCGTTGTTATTATTTGCATGTGATTATTGTATATATGTGTGGAACCTAGCAATACATATATCAATTTGAATTGCAAAATCTTGTAAATTCAGAAATTATTGCGTCGTGCATTTATTATTGCGAAAGTTGCGATGCTGGTGATAATGCAAGTTTTAATATTGCAATTTAGTTAATCCTGTAACAGAAAACAACTATCAAAACTCCCAATGCGAGGTCTATTTACTGTGATTTGCATCCTGTCACATTATTCGCAATAATAAAATCATCGCAATAATGTCTGAATTTACAGCAGTTTTGTTAAAGTTGATTTGCTATTTATTGTTCCTTTTGTTAACGTTTATCTTTTAGTTTGTTTTAAATTTGTCTTGTCTCTTTGGTCTATGCACTTTTGAACTTTCGCATGTGTATTCTACACTGTACTTAAACATGTTTCAAAGAGAGAGAAGAGTGAAGTTTTCAGTACATTTTTTTCAGTTTAATATGGTAAAAACTAAAGTTTTTTAACCAAAACTCAGTGATGAATGTCAATTTCCAAAGTCTTTATGTATTGTTTGTTTGTTTGATTCAGGTTAAATGCCTCTTTTAACAATAAATCAATCATATCGCGGCAGTCAGTCTTTTTGGTGGAGAAAGCCAAAAGTGCCCGGAGAAAACCAACGAAACTGGGAAGGTAACTGACAAAACTTATCACGTGCGATGTGATTCGAAGATATAAAAACCGTTTTGTCGGAAGACAAGACCATGATCAGCAATACTCAGTAACGGAATCTCCAAGGCACAGTTGTTCAACAATTACAAGTTTAACTTTAACTTGTTGTTGAATAATGAAAATAATAACAGAATGGTAATTTAAACTTTCGGATAGTTAATAAAATTGACCCAGATGATGAGATGATTCGAGACTGCCACAGTCGATTTAACAACGCTAGAATAAATAAAATTTTGGCTAGACATTCCTATTTGGACCACATTTGTTACTGCATAAAGTAAAGAAAATAACATGTTTGCAATGAATTAATTAGTTTTTACAACATACATTTTAATAATATAAAAATAGGAGATGTGGCATGATTGTCCATGAGACAGCTACCCACCAAGTGACAGTTGAATTTTAACTTCTACAGGTCCCAATATGGCCTTCAACAATGAACCAGAGTCCATACCATAACGGAAGCTGTAAAAG
>JAULBM010028886.1:0-11122 GCA_032357055.1 Geukensia granosissima
AATTTAGCTAAAGTTAATGGTTTTTGAGATATATGCGAAAATGTTCTATCTGACCCCTATGTTCTATTTTTAGTAACGGCAGTCATGTTTTTTGACGAATCAAAATTCCGAACGCAAACTTTGTGCACATTGTGCTAAGGAACAATCATACCAAATTTGATTCAAATCCATTCATTAGTTTCAGAGCAGAAGTTTTTTTAAGAATTGTTAACGACGACGACGGACGCCAAGTGAAGGTAATAGCTCACCTGGCCTAGTATTATTGCAAGTCACAATCTATAAAAATTAACACCATTTTATAAGTAGACGGTAGACAGTTTTTCTTTCACAACGTATTTACCCATTCCAGCAAACTGACAGAGTATAGATTTTTTTTTATTTGTTACATGTATTTTTATAGCTGCCTCTGTTTATATAAAGAGCGATTCGACAAATTTGTGCTTTGCTGTATACGTCATAATTTTCTGCCTGGCTTAAAAGAATTTTGGAAAAATTACGACGTTTCAATGAAATCATATCATCGCGGATTTCATTTTGTTACTATTTTTACTAGTATTTCGCATTTGTACGTTCAGTTGGATGAAAAAGGTACACTCTCTATGGTAAATTGATTGTTAATTTGATTATGGTTTAACGACATTGTCAATATTTCAGTCATATCGTGGAGATCATTTTTGCTGGTGAAGGAAGCCGGATTTCTTTGAGAAAATCAACTACCGTGGTCAAGTAACTGACCAAGGAAATGAAAGCTACACTTTGTCTGTATTCTCTTAATACTCTATTATGCGACTATAGAGACATAAGATAAACAAGAAAAAGCATAGACAAAAATGTTAAATGGTACAAATCAATCTTTTTGAATTACAGACGTCAAATAAAAATTTAAACATTAGATTTTTTTGGCTTTCTAAAGTAGATTATAAATAAGAAGGCAAACGATTATTAGTCCATGAACATAAAACCTATTGCTGTAGAATTCACACAATGACTGGTTGCTTCAAAAAATCTTAGTAGTTCAAACAGACATCTGAGTGTATGACCAAAGCCTTCCATTTCAAGTACACTTAATTTATACTCCAAAGCTAGATTTTGCATAATCATGACCAGAAATTCATGCAATATTTCACAGTTACTTTTTATTTTTGTTGGACATTACCAACTGTCTTTAAAAAAGATAAAATTACTTTACAATTTTCTTTTATCGTTTAGTTTTTTTCACAAGGTGTGAATATTTTCCGTTTTTCGCGCCAGTGGTTACATCATCCATGTAACGTGCGATTGTCAATAATTTATTATATGACCGACCAAACTGATTAAAAAATCAACCCAATTTATTGCTGTAAATTCTGAAATTAATGATTTCACTTATAAATGTAATTTTTAAACTACACTTAAAAAAAAACAAGAAATTATTTAGAGAAAACCAGTCTGCAAATGGTAAACGAAAATAAGAATTCGAGTTTTCATTTTTGCGATTATCACGGAGTCGCATTTTTCTCAAAAATAAAAACATCACATTATTTTCTGAATTTACAGTTTGTTTTTATATAAACATATATAGATAATCATGCAACATCCCCGATCAAATACAATGTCATCTCATATTATATTTTTTGTTAGTTCCATTAAGAATATAATGTAGAAGTATCTAGTCATTAAAGAATCAAACTTAAATTTGTTAAAACTTCGTTTTCTTTTCAATGTACATCAAAAGTTAGTTATGACTGAAACATTAAAATAATCACTTGGACAAAAGTTAAGGGTCACTTTTTTTTATTTTGTCAAAGTTTTCATTTAGTTACGTGAAAAACGAGAAGTGTAGTATTCCAATACCTTCAGTGATTTATGATACACGAATGATTTACAGAAAAACAACCTATCAATTTTTGTATAAGCGTTTGAGTCTGTGCAGAGTTGAACTTTATGAAACACCAAAATGTGAAGTATAGAGTGAAAAAATGTATGAGTAGGTGAGTATGAGTTACCTTGCCTTGTGAAGTAATGTTATACAGATGGTAAAGATGGAGTTACAGATTCGGGGTTTACCAATATTGAATAAAATTGTAGTACTGTAAGACCCATATTTGATCCAAATGTTTGATTTTATGACGTTAAAATTAGTTGTTGTGAAAATGGTGTTCAATAAGTCTTAATAATTCATAACCTATACTAATATAAATGTCATCATTTTGATTAAACGGAAGGACACATTAGACTATTGTCAACATGAATGTAACATTTCCAATAAAAAGTACAAACTTTCGGAGGCGTTTTGTTTATTATTTATGAGCACACAAAAACAGCATGGGTTTTTATACTTGATGTATCTTTAATTAAGGTTCTGATATTTATGCAAGATCTTTGTCAAAATCGACCAAATTTTATCACATAATTAATCAAATTTAGTAATTTCGTAGTTTTCTTGTACATTTAAAGCTATCTGCCATGTAACCGTAGAACCCGCTGTACTAAAAACTGTTTGATTCTCTTCAACAATGTTTTTATAGATATTTTAGATGGAAAGAGTAGCTAGCTAGATAATAAAACTTGATAGATTTATGAAAATTAATTGTTTAATTAAGACTAAAATATGTCGATGCAAGAATTATACGGAATTCAATTATCTGTTTCCGATTGTAAGACATCTAAAACATATTTGGGTTAAAAGATCCATGCAGTGATGGTTTCGATTCTAGTCTGCTATAATCACCAAAATCAATTTTGGTCTTTCTAACAAAATACAATGCTTTGATGTGATGCTTAAAACAGATCACAGCAGTCAGTAAATGGTCTTTACATTTCAAACAGGAAATAAAACAAAACATTATGAAAACCTATCTTAGGACCAAATATCCAGAGTTTGTAACACTCGACCTTTACAGAAAGAAGATATTCAAAATATGCCACTCTTTTTCATATTTAAGTAGCGACAGCCGTTTTGGTGGGCAGATTGGACTATTGGACCAAATTTTGGTAAAAGACTATCAAAAGCCCATTCCACCAAAGTTTGGATGCATAAGTTTCAGACAAGAAGTGTTTTAAAGTTCTTTTCCCAAAGTGTCCTATGTTATACTAACTTTTGCTATGGTTAACACATTGGTAGGCGGGGTTATAGATGCCGAACACAATTTTAGAAGAGGAACATAAATGAATCATTCTACCAAAGTTTGTTTGCAACTGACCGAGGATTTTTTTTAAAAGAATACTTTCAAGTGACTTTCCCATAGGTACATATTTTATACAAAGTTGACAGGCGGCTGTCACTTTGGTTGGATGTCGACGATGCCGAACACAATTATGAAAGAAGACAACCAAAGGACCTAAAGATTATTTGAAATTGGATCAGCAGTTTCTGAAACAAGAGGCTCCACGGAGCCTTTAATCGCTCATCTGTGAATTTGTAATACACTGTCTGCATGTTTGCAATTTCATATGATTGCAAACTAACTGATTAACATGAACCAACAAGAACGCATTGTGAGAAATACATAGGGATCATAAATGACATATTAAGTTTCATGGATGAAATATGTTTACTGGTTTCAGAGAAGATGTATTGGATGAATGGAAATTCCCATAGGGTTCAATGTTAAACAAAGTTTTGTCATGGCGGCCATTTTGAATTTCTGATCGGCACAAAAAACACAAATCTGGTAGAGGATTAACTGATTAATATTTCTGCAAAGTTTGGTTTAAAATCTCTACAGTAATTCCAGAGATGAAAACATGAAATTCACAAAGGGTTCATTGTTAAACTAAGTTTCGCCATGGCAGCCATTTGAGTATCCGATCGGCACAAAAAGCACAAATCTGGTAGAGGACCACCTGCTTAACACTTCTGCAAAGTTAGGTTAAAATCTCTACAGCGGTTTCAGAGAAGAAGATGAAAATGTGAAATTCCCATAGGGTTCAAATGTTAAACTAAGTTTCGCCGTGGCGGCCATTTTGAATTTCCGATCGGCAAACGATTCACAAGTTTAGTACAGGACAATCTAGCAATCATTTCTGCAAAGTAATAATTCAATCCACTTTGTAGTTTCTGACAAGAAGATGTTTGAAATATGGACCAAACAGAACACCTAATTTCACAAATCTGGTAACGGACCACCTGCCTAACATATCTGCCACTTTTGGTTGAAATCTGTTCAGTGGTTTCAGAGAAGATGAAAATGTAAAAAGTTAACAGACGACGACGACGACGACGGACGCAAAGTGATGACAAAAGCTCACATGGCCCTTTGGGATAGGTGAGCTGAAAAAGACTTTTTTGTCCACTCCTTTATATATTTGTTTTAGCGGTGGCCATCTTGGAAGGCAGTCAGGTTTGCCGGGAATAACTTTGGAAGTGGACCATCTAAGGACCAACCCGTTAAAGTTTGGTTCAAACTAATGAGGGATTTAAATAAAGGGGGTTGTAATTGTTGACAGACAGACGCTGGACGAGCCAAAGACGACAAAGGCAAAGTGATCGCCAACGGTCAACAGAGTTTTAGGTCAGGTGAGCAAAAAAGAAAATTTAGCACGTATATTTACAACATGATTGAGCATAAAATATTTATAATTGGATTCAAATATTCTTAAAGCATAAAATGTGTAAATGTTACTCAATTCTCTCTCCCTCCTTTTCTTGTTTCTGTTACAATAATATATATGTGCCCGACAGGGTAATTTTCAATTCATATTAACTGATAGCGTACACACATACAGACATGATTTAGTCCTAGATTATCACTTTAGTATAATCTTGTTTTATTTTAGAAAAACAAGAAAACAGTCTGATTGGCCTTAAGTGGCAACAAAAATAATCTAACCACTTACACATTTTCTACAGTTTTACAGAAATTTGTTGCCTTGCTAAAATTCTAAAACACTGATGATACGGAAAGGCCTTGAAAAGTAATGCATTTAGTAGTGTTTCCTGTCGTCAGATTTGGATTTCCATTTCGATTTGTTTGGATTTGAGAGCTTCTTTTGCTACATTTGGATCATTTACTTCCTATGTTTCGGTTCTAATGCTTCTGATGAGAGGTTACCTCTTGAAATGTGCATAAATCATACCTAAATTTTCCATTTTTAACAGCGATATTATTTTTATTTTGAAACCACTGGGTCGATACCTCTACTGGTGGAACATTGGTCCCCGAGGCACTTCATCACCCCGGTTGTCAGACTTATCGGACATGAAAGTTATAAAACAAAGTTTAACAGAAATACGCTGCATTTGCTTAAATTCTAAAACATTGACAATACGGAAAGGCCTCGAAAAGTAAAGCGCTTAATAATGTCCCTTGTCGCCGGATTTGTCTTCCGATCTCGATTTGTTTGAATTTGAGTACTTCTTTTGTTAATATTTGGATCTTTGACTTCCTTTGTGTCGGTTCTAATTCTACAGATGAGAGGTTATTCCTTGAAATGTACAAATAGCATACCAAAAATTTCAATGTTTAATTAATAATGGTAATGTTGTTATAAGATAAGATATAATTAAAATGAGGCATTTGATTTGTAAAAAAACAATCATTTCGATACATTATTTGGTTATAATCACAGGTAAAAAAACGTAAAATTCAGATCAATTTCGTTAACCTAACTTTCTGTACATTGTCACGTTGTGATACTGGACATACGGGTTGTCAAATTATAGGATAACTAAACCACTATATTGTTATGAATGTTAGCTTTAGGTTATAAAACATTTCCCTGATTAATTTTCTAGAGAGATTTTCTACAATTTAGAATTATAGAAATGTATTTCATAATATAGGATAATTACACAAAATGAAACGAGAAAGATTAAAGCATACTAAATTATGAAAGAGAATGCAAAAAAGCCAAAAAATAGCCACCCCACCCAAAAAAAAAAGGAACAGTGTCAAAGCGCATAACAATTCTTGGTAGGACTACTGGCACTTTGCTTTCCTTTTAACCATTCTCTTTTTCTTTTGACCTTTTTGTTTGTATTTCAGCTCTACACTTTCATCTTTATTATCAAGAGCTTCACCCTGAAAAAATAAAATAAACAATTCGCCATTATTAAAAGGTGAGAATATGTAAGAATATCAAATACAACTTTTTAAATATACATTTACGAATTAAGTCTACCTATCAACTCTGGACTACTGGATAGTACTTGTACCTTAAAATTAATATTTTTTACATTGAATTTCGTATTTGTTTAAATGTTGAAATATGGTCTGTTATCCTGTTGTGCCGATTTTAGAGCTTGTAAAATTGTTGAAGGCATTTTCACATTTTCAGAATTTGAAATTTCACCATCTTGTTATATAAATTTGCAACACTCTTCTTGTTGGTTACTCAATATCTTTCTAAATTTCAGTTCATGTAATGTATGAAATAGTATGAAATGGTTGATATTGAAATATCGTATTGACCAGTCAAACGTAAAATTAGAGGATTAAACCTTTCAATATTTAAAAAAGGAAAAAACTTATATAGTGTAGTTATGATTAATTTTATTTATTCGTTTTTACATAGAAAAACAGTTTTGTGTCAAATATTAACTTACTTGTGAATGGTTGTGAAACATGTTCTTGACGCTGTTTTTTACATCAGCTTTCATCTTCATAAGTTCGCGCATTTCATTACCTAACTGTCGGTTTGACCACTGTCTCTCAATAATCAGTTTATTTAATCTTGTCTGAAATTCTTTAAATCCAGTAACAAGTTTGTGAATTCTATAGTCATCATCCCCATATATCTGTTGTTTTTGTTCCGAATCTAATTCATAGTCATTGATAAATTTTTTAAGTTTTTCAAGAGATTCTTTAACGTGTTGTTGAAAGTAGCTATTGAAATCGAGATATGAAACTTCATTACTTTTGTGACGGGGAGTCATTCGATGATATTCAAAAAGTTCTCTTGAGCGGCTATTGATCTCTGTGTCTGTTGTGGATGTTACCGCAATCGACCTCCTTGAAAACCTATCATGCACTTCTGGGATTGAAGAGGGATCTCTTGTTGTGAATGAAAAATTTTTGCCAAAAGATTTTTCATCAACATGTTCTATCAGCTGTTTCCCTTTTGACGACAGGTTTCTATCTCCGGGAATTGGAATGTTGACTGAATGAAACTCGCGATCAGTAGCACTCTCATCTGGCAGTAATTTGGCTTTTGATGGAAGGCTGGTTTTACTTGGTGCAATATTTTTTTCGATTTCATAATTAATGATCATGTTGCCTTCAATTTCTTCTTCGAACGATTCACTTGTGAAAATTTTGTTGCACAAATCACATCTTGTTTCGTCCATAATAACTCCATTAAAAATTTCATCGACATTTGCACCGAAATAAATTAAATTTTGCATTTTCCGATGATTAGATTCGGCTATTGTTGAAATGGTTTCATGTTGAATATCTGTATTTGTCTTCCTTTGATCTCTCATGACATTTTCAACTTCATCATCTGACATTTCAACGTCTTGCGAAACTTCAACATCTGGAGTTATATCTTCCTGTTTTAACCCTTCATTCCAGCTGAAGGGATCACTCATCATTTTTGCAGTTTCACCAATATTAAAATCTGTTTTTAATGTATCGAAGTCACTAAAATCAAAATGACATATGTCCCATTTGTCTGGATCCCAATGAACCACTAATAATTTGTCATTTTTTCCGAGAATCATATTTATTATGCATTCAACAACATCTTTAATTCCACGGGTCTTTTTCATTGTTTCTATTATGTTTTGTATTCTTGTGGGATATTTTTCTATACTTGTTAGGACAGCAAACTGTCGAAGAAGAAGAGGTTCATATTCACACAACGAAGCTTCTTCAGCATTGATAACAAATATGACACCCAAACACATAACACGCAATGTTAAACAAATCATCTCATCAAGATTTTCTTGATGGATTTGTGTTTGTGTTGCAATAGTTTCTTCTAATCGCTTCAAGATTATATCGAAAATCCTTATCTTGCTGTTTTTCCCAGTAATTATTTCAACAATTGTTCCCAGAAGTTTAGGGATTTCCACACTGTATGGCAAATTACATAAATGACTGATTTGTTGTGATGTAACATTTGGATCAATTACACAAATATCTACGAATTTTACACTGGACAGAAATGTTGTTGGCAGCAAAAAATGGAAACCTAACCTTGATTGTAAGGAAAATCCGATAAAGGTGAAATACTCTAACCAGAGCATTAACACTATTAAATCCGGCAAAGCGTTCTCTGTTGTTTGAATCCGTATTTGGTCAAGAAACAGACTAAATTTAACAAGTGCTTTATGCGGGTTATGTTCAGATTTACTTAGAATGTTTATGCTTTCTATGAAAGGTCGAACGGCTGATTTAACCATAAATGGTTTGTTCTTTGGTGTCATAAAACCGAACTTAAATAATTGATGTCTGGTAATTTTTCCTTTTTCTTTATCATTTGACAGCTTTTTTTCAAGAGAAGAAATGTCAGTAATAAAATTCCGTTTAATCTCGAACAATCTCGCACACGTTTGAAATTCTACAAAGTATGAAATGCAATAGTTTTGATTTCTTCTTTTGTGATCTTCTAATGTAGGCCTTTTGAAGGAGAAATACCGTTCCATATACAAACGTACTTGTCGTAATAGATTAAAAAGTTCTCTTGTGGCGTCAGGAAGGTCAAATACACTTGAAACGTAATACAGAAGATCTTTGATCAAACGTTGACAATGCTGAAAATTGCCAAAACGATGGTTGTATTGTTTAAGAATAGAAAGTTCACTATTCTGATGGAATGTTTCTAAAATTTTCCTTCCCGTATCTAAAGTACTCTCCAGATGTATCTGATATCTGTCAAACGTTACAAGATCAATAAACGACATTTTAATTTCTGTACCGTCATCTACAAAACATAATGATTCATGACAACAAAAACGTCTGAGTCGGTTCTGTTCAGCTTCTAATTCGGTTTTGATTTTATTGTGCCAATGGTAACCCTTTGCTAGAATATCTGACATTATTAAATGGCTGGCCTTTTCTATTTCGATTTCGACCTTTACACCTTTACCTGAAAGGGATTTTAAAAGCTGTATCAAAGGTTTATGTTTCGGATTGTAATAGCCGATTTCTTTAGTTCCTGTTGATGTCTTATCTTTTAATTCTTTGATATCAAATATGCCAAAATGCTCATAAATTCCTTTCCGTCTTGCAGGTTGTTCTTTTTTTAACTCTGGATCAACAATAACACCCAGAACTTTAAACATATTTTCCATTCCATGTATTACTTTGCATAGGTTTTCCTTATTTTTAAGATCAGAATTATTCACCATCCAATTTAAACATTCCAGCTGACCTGCTTCATTTCGACTTTGGATATTAAAATTCCAAAACGCAGTTCCGATGTACTTCTGACTGTTTGATATCTTGCCAAGGAGAAGATTTGCATATCCAATCCCATTTGTGACATCTGTGCTATTGAGCCCGTTCCTTTTACAAATTTTAAACATATCTTCTGCTTCCTGCAAGTGTTTAACAATACTCTCGCTTTCATCCTTGTCATTAGTCACACATCCTTCAGGGTTTATATTAAGTCGTAAGCGAGAATGAATAAGTAGACAGTTTCCGATGCAAAAATGATCAGTATGATTTCTAAGCAAATCAAGTGCTTCTGATGTACAGCCATATTGCATATACAATTCGGCTGCTTTTCTTGTCGAACCTTTCAAATAAAATAAGCTTCATTAATGTTATTATGCAATTTTATTCTGTTTCAGATTATTTAAAAAGGTAATATGTGCTTGATTAAGGCGATATAAGCATGTTAGAAAATCAAAGGCCACGAACAAGATGAAACGCTTTAGTTTAACCACGTTTAACTGAAAGAAGTAGGTACGTTAAGCTCCGTATTTGGCCCAAATTTTAGATTTTGTGACGCAATAAGTTGTTGTGAAAATGCTGTTAAATAATCATCTTTTAATTATTCATTTCTTTTTCTTGTATACTTTCGTCATTTCGACAAAATGAATGATTATTTTGACAAGAATTTAACATTTTCGGTAAAATACTCAATTTTCGGATGTATTTTGTTCAAAATAGATATGACGCACAAACACATCACGAAGATATTTTAACCAAACATTTATACTGGATATATCTTTAATTGTGTAAAGTTTGGCAGTGATGTTTTTTGTGCGATCTATATTAAAATCGACAAAATACTATAAAATATTGCCTCAAATTAATTAATTTCTTAGTATTTTCACATTAAAAGCATTTTCTATGTATCATATGACCATTGTAGAACTAATTACACTAAATATTTTGTTGGATTTTCACTTTACAAAAATATCAAATAATAGATATTAGCCAATTCTCATTTTTTAGCCAAAGTCCTGGGCCAAAAAGGACCTTAACGACCCTCGTCCTTTAAACACGACGAATGCTGCATGCGCTTTTTAAATATAGGAACACTTGTCAGTTCTGGATGTTTGTTTGTATATATTTAAAAAAGACAATAGGATATATACCAGAACGATACGATCAACATCTTACATATTTTTGTAACTAATAGTCAAAATTTAAATTTAATCTATATTACTTGTTAGTTGATGTAAATATGCGTATAATAAATAAATTTGGATAGTCTCTACATTGCAGTACATGTACATGTATTTTAATGGAACTAATTAAAGTTCAGTACAAAGATTAATTTTGTCTTAGTGTGACATTTACAGAAAAAGATTGTAGAAAAAAATCCTTATTGAATTTCGCTCTATTGACAAGTTTGACGCTCTATAAATTTTCACTAGATTTATTAATTATCAGATTGGTTGTTTTTTGGGGTTTAATTTAAAATTTATTTTATCTGTAGTTGTAAATCATCTACAAGTGTCGACATGTCAAACTCGAGTGTAAAACTATTCTTTCATGAATTTTAAAAATAAATTGAATAGGGATATTTGGAAGGTAAGTTATGATAACCGAAAATATTGTGTACAGAAACTGTAAGCGACATTTTAAGAGACATTAATTTTAATAGTATACTAGTCAAAAAAAGAAACGTTACACTGATTTCATGTTGAATAATTTATCAGATAACAAACTTATTTGATCAGAATTATTAAATATTACTAGACTTAACTTCAATAAAGATAAAAATGTTAACAAAACAGATTAAA
>JAULBM010028897.1:0-20991 GCA_032357055.1 Geukensia granosissima
CTCAACACATCATGAGCGAGCCGGAATATTAGATTCGGAAACCAGCTGACGGGTGCGCGTTCTTAAGAAATGTAGAAATGAGGACTCGATACTCGCTGCGAACGGGTAAAAACGCTCGGCGAAGCCTCGCGAAAGTTTACCCGTTTCTGAAGCTCGTACAAATAAATTTGATATTTTCTGGCAAAGTACGTATATTATATATATTTGTCTTTAAAATACAATGTAACTATTAAGGACTATTTATCAATAGTTTTAAATTTAACTTATAACCATTATTCTGACTTACCAACTTGGGAAGTGGTGTTAAAAAACAGAAAAATAGAAAAGCACAATTCTCATTGTTAACTTCTGTAATAAATGTTATCAAAATTCATCTTTCACTTACTTTTGGAGTGTTAAAAATTCTTTTGATATTTTGGACAAACTAAAGTCTGTTTAAGTTTTTTTTCCGTTGTTCTTACATATGCTGCAAATACTAGAATTTAGCGATAATTCTTATAATAAATTTACTTGTTGGACAACATCTGATCTGATTATAGCGGTCGAAGTTCTTATTGATAATATTTATATACGATTTTGATACACGGTCTATCGACAGGTAGTTGTCATACCAATGGACATAAACTGCGTTTCTCTCATTGCAGATTTATTTTTTATTGTTTTGAAACACAGTTTATGGCAAAAATTTAAAAAGACCCTTCAAAACAGGATTTAGATGACAAGTTTAACAATACTTTTAAATATCTGGATGATGTCTTAGCTTATAAACCAGAGTTTTGAGAAATTTGCAAAAGAAATTTATCCTTAAGAACTAACATGTACCTTTAATAAATCTTATATCACTAAGGTTTGTACTCTCTATTTAGATTGGATTTGAAAATTGAACAGAGTTGTTTATGCACTAAAATTTGTGATAAAAGGGGTGGTTTGTCTTTTCACTTAGTTTACTTCCTTTTTCTTGGTTGGATCGTGCCTTTTTCTCCTTCATATGGGTTTATATTTTACAACTATACTCTAAGTTAGAGTTTGTTTTAAAGGGTAAAAACGTAATCTACCGTGTTATTATAACATAGAGCTAATACTGGAGATAGAAAATTGGCAAGCAAATTGTATTGATACTCTTTAGCAAGCATGATGCATTTTAGATTCGCCTAGTTTTTATTCTCTGAATGATTTTACATTGTAAAATAAGCTATTGTTCCAAGTGACTCTTTGCACGCAATAGCGCGAGACCGGGAGTACACATTGCCAAAACTGTCTAATTATTAAGTAAATAAACAAGGACTAAATAACCTGCTAAAAGACTTTATGTTGCCCCTGAATCGAATTTCGAAAATAGTTTTGCTTATGTAAATTGCACGAGAGAGTCTGAAAAACAGAATTATAGCAATTTTCGAAATCACTTTATCTACGTCAAATTTATGCGCTCCGCCAAAGCTAAGATTGCCAACCCTCGACCTTAATTCGCCGTAGAGAAAATCAGGGGCAGATATTTTTACAAAACACTCAGATTGACTGTTTTGATGAGGATTTTTAAAAATTAATTTTAACAACAAAAAAGGCAATAAACTTAACAGATTAACAATGTCATTTTTACCTGTATCTTTACTATTATTTTAATACTTTTACCTAAGTTATGTTATTTAGTAGTATATGTTGTTAGTTAAAGTCTAGTAAAGGGTGTTACCATTTTGTTCTTTGGAGGAAGCATCGGAGTTTTCAACAATGATTACTTTTTAAAAACTCTACATAACCTTACATCATTAAATTATACTAGTTTCTTTCTTTATATAAAAATATATTACTTCAGTAGACAAAATGTTTTTCTGAACCTCTACTGGCCTTAATCCTATTTATGTCACAAGTAGTTACGATAATTTGGTTTTCGAGTTATTATATTTATATGTTATATAAAAAATATAACAAATCTAATCAATACACATTAATATTTAATTGTTCCCTCACATTTCGACAGTTTTTTACAGTCTTAATCATCGTGCTTTTTATATTTTTTATTATTTTTAATTTTATTTAATAACGATCAACTAATTTATATACATAACATTTATTTACATTACGCCACACATATGTACAACAGTTCTCACAGTTACAAATACGTTCACACACACAGTCACATAACATATACATTAACACATCATTTCATTATCTTTTCTCTGTAAAAATGTTCATAAAAAATATAGAATAAAAGACAAAGCTGTTGAAATGTAGACAAATCCCCCAAAACTTTCTCCCTACTGTCCCAGATAGATTCTTTATAAGCATACAAATATGGGTAAATTTCCCAATCCATATTAAAAACCATACTATTTAAATCAATATCAAAATTTACAATATTTCTCTCTGTTCTGATAATATTGGCTATAAGTGTCCTAAAATACTCAAGTTTATTACAATGTATAAAAATATGTTTCATATCTTCTATTGCAACTTTGCAGAAATTACACATATAATTTTCTAATCTTTCATTTCTCTCCTGCAGTTTTTTCGTAGTAGTTAGACAATTATGTATTACCTTGTATATAAAGTCTCTTTTACTACTGTTGTCTATACAATATAAATTATAATTATGTATTCTACTTTATGTTGATAATTTTCTTAATCCAGTTACTAAAAGTAAATATCGCTCAAACTTTTATTTTCTAATACTATAGAATTTCTATAATTCAAATATGTAGACTTTTTTAGTTTAAAAATAACGTGTTTATATTGCATTTTGAAATTTATTTTCTGCTAAACTCGTCAATTGTCTCTAGTAGTGGGTCCCAAAAAGTATATAAAATATTTCTCCAAAGTGATTGGTTCCCCTGTGTTATTTGTAATCCTGTGTAATAACAATGCCTCTATTTTAGTGTTGAAGAAGTGTTTTTCTCTGTGGATATTCCATTCAGTACCCCAGAAAAAAGGAAATATATATCCGTTGATCATTTTTATGTACTGGTCTGTAGGTGGCACCACTCTAGCTGTAAATAATAACCTTCTGATCATATATGGTTTAATAACTGCAAGTTTCTGTTAAAATGTCAAGGTCCTGTGTTTCCATATTTCATATTGGTCTCGTATTTTTGACTGTATTGGTTGCCAATATGTGTCCACTCTATCTTTCCATAACAAAATCCCTAAAAGTTTAATTCCTTAATCAGATTATTTACCTGTAGGTTTGAAGTTGTGTCTATATTACCTATTTTGAGACTTTTGAGAATTTGAGAGACCATAAAAAATAACTTCATATCATCAAGGGTATAAAAACACTTTGTTTGAGATAAAATATCAAAGCAGATTTTGGCAGTATAAAATTGCATATGCTAATTACTGAACATAAAAATAAATTTTTCTACGTCAAACATATTAATAAAATTTCCATTTAAACAAACAGCATGTTTAAAAGTAACACTACGTAAATTTGTATAAAAAGGACATTGCAGTAATAGTGTTCCATAAGTACCGTTCAAACACTCAGTAATTAAACAATAATTGATAATTAGCATGAAAATACCAACCAACCAGGAAAATTACATGAAGTTGTTACCTTTGGAATGATATAGAAACATCCGTAATCTACTTTCAGAACTATCAGATTGACTTTAATAGGGACAAAGAACGATTAGTAAAGAAACAAGAAATAATTGAGTAGATTGACATCAAAAGTCAGATTTCTACTTATAATTACCCCATTAATCATCTTTGTTATATTTACTACTCCGTTTTTTTCCCAAAAGCATTGTCTGTGGGTAATTCAAACTCAATTCGTCAAGGCAGTGATGACACTACAGTCTGGTCAGCTTACTACCATAATATAACAAAAGAAACAGTCACGGATAACTGCCTCCTGTAAAGAAAAGTTGTATTAATCAATGGACGAAAATATGAAGAAAGTACTTTCGTATCCTGTTATTCAACCAATGAAAACGAAATATCCAGAACTATTCAGTGTGTTTGATCAGCCTGTTGCCAGTAGCAACAACAACGTGACTTTTCCCGTGTTAGTTACAGCCGCTTCCTAAAATCATTATCATGAGCCCATTGCTATGATTAGAAACTCTAATACCAAGTTATAAAGGAATGAAACTCGTCAACTTTGACCTTGGTTTGACAAAAAGGCTTAGAAATGAACTTGGAACATTTTGTAATTGTGAAATCCGACGGTTTCCATCCTACAAATATCCGTTTTTCGTTTCAAATTTGTTAAACTATGTTTGAAACAATTAATTATATATACAGTGTTCAAAAAATATTATTTCGTTACATGGGCTGATGCATCTATGAGTTTTCATGGTAACAAAAACGATACAGACACGTTTTTCAGAAAAGCTAAACAGGTTGGAATATTAACAAATAAACTTGGAGGCGATTGTGTCACCCCTTTATCACACAAAATCACAAACATTTATGTTTATGAATAAAACTGCGTGTTTGAACATTATCAGTTAGAAGAAACTTACATAACAATTTGGAAGACTACTTTTACACGGAAATGTATTATCAAGTCTTGGATAGGGTGCGCTTTAACAGTGAACTGTATGGTTCATTGGGGGGGGGGGGGGTGAAAGTTATTAACGTCCTACACAGCAAACTAATGCTCTCAGTCGGGCGTATGACTCATTCTAACCCACAGCTTGTTTTATACTGCAACAGACCACATGCACCGTTGCATCACATGTGCCATCGTTTTGACCAATCAGTTCTCAGTATCATTCTACAAAGACTTTTTAATGTTAAATATGACGTTATTGCTTTTAACAATCTTCGGTCTATTGGAAAAAAAGATGGAGGACAAAAATATTCATTGAGATAAATTGTTTTAAGCAGCTCTGTTAAATCAAATTAGGGATTGTTCTAATGGATCATTTACGTAAAAACTATATTATATCATAACTAGAGTAGGCCATGAAATCTTTCTTCAAATTGAAACCTTACTAATAAAATAAGAAAATGAAACATATTTGTTTTACAATAAAATAGAGTCTAATTAATATGTAGGAAGCATGATACAGTGGCCATTAATATTGTTTATTTTTTTAATTTTTGCGGACTGTTGACAATGTGCAGATGTGAGTCTGTTAGTCTGCTGGCTTTCCTCTGGCTTTCACTCTACTTCTTTTGTATTGGTGTTGAACTGGTGTAGGCGGGCGCTCGCCGAGGTCTGTTTCTGGTTCGAGTCTGATGGGCAACCAGGGTTATCAATATCAAAGGCTTCAGTACAATACTTAGTGCCGTCCTTGTAAAGCATTCGGTAACAGAGTGTGCTAGAGTCGTACGGGCTAGTTACTGTCTTTGATCGATACTATTGTTCCTGTTTGGGCTCAGAGATTGTATTTGGTGGGTGTTAACTTCTTGCCTTTAACCCTAGGTCTGTCTTGTGTAGCTCTCTTCCTAGTATGCGTCTTTAATACTGGTGGTATATTACAGCTGATGTCCATTGTTTCTGACGATGTTTGTGTTATAATGTCTGCCACTTAACATGTAGTTTCTTTCTTCTGTGCAACGGCGTTCTTCTTCCTCCACTTGTCCAAACGTTTTGCGTTTTTTCTCATGGTGGAGGGCCTTGTACGCTTCTTTTTCGGGGCCTGGTTCGGTTTCTCAGTTGCAGCTGTAGCGACTGGCTCCGGGACCTTTGTCCAAGCTAGTCTAACTTTAATTCGGCCAGATGAAGCAGAAAACGTCCATTTCATCTGTTCTCCATCCAGGTCTGTGCTTGTGTAAAATAAACATAGATATGGCTTATTTTCAGTGTACTTTCCCACTTTCACATGAATGTGACTTTGTCACAGGGTCACACGGTCACAGTATACGTATAAACCGCTATGAAAGCAGAATGTTTATATTGTAGAACTTGTGATCAGTGATGTGTAACAGAAGGATAAAACCCGTTTTATATCATACGTGACACTGTATAACAGGGTCAAAGACGTTTAAAAATGGTCAAATGGTATACAAAATGGTCACAGACTATGGAAAAGGGTCACACAGGCGCATAAAAAAGAAAATATGAAAATTAGCCTAGATATATCTATCTATTTTCATATTTTCATTTAATCATTTTTTGTTCTTGTAAATGATTATAAGTTTTTTTCAGTTTTATAGTGCTTCATATTTTTCTGTATCTGTAATATATTTTTGTGCTTTTCGATTTTTAGGTTGTAAATTTTTGTAGTGCTTCATTTTCTTGTTTGTTGTATATATATTTACCGTTTTATGACATTCAACTGACTTAGTTTAACATTCAACTGACTTAGTCTAACATTCAACTGACTTAGTTTAACATTCAACTGACTTAGTTTAACATTCAAATGACTTAGTTTAACATTCAACTGACTTAGTTTAACATTCAACTGACTTAGTTTAACATACGTGGATAGATATCATTCAACATTTTTGGTACATAGTTTAACATGCGTCTGACTTAGTTTAACATACATCGGGCTTAACATAAAAAAACATTCTACATGTTTGGTACTCAGTTTAACATAACTGATTTAGTTTAACATACATCGGGCTTAGTTCAACATTACAATTAACTTAGGTTTATATGTATAAGACTTCGTTTAAAATTTCTTAAAGGTTAAAAACTGTTTTTATTAAATATAAATATCTTTTACTCTAGGACTACTTCATATAGGCCGGTGCCTTGTGCAGGATATCTTAGTGGTTATAAAACTAATGATTAAATTAAAATCTTTATTATCAAACTAAAAATAATAATAACATTACTTTTAAGGATGAAAAATTTTGGCATTAAATATTTAGAATAAAAACCCTTAATAATTCCTAATTCTTAGTTTAACACAGAAGACGGACGGACAGTAATTTAACTAAACTTTCTATATTCAAAAGAAGACTTTTCTGATGATTTTTGTGTTGTACACCTCCCTGGTTACGGCTGTAATTAGGATTGAGTAGGCGCTCGGAGTATATTACTTCCAGGTGGGCGGGGGTTCCAGATAAAATTTTGGTAGAGAGCAATTGAAAGACAGTGCAACAAAGTTGGGCTCCAATCAGCTAAGCGGTTTCATAGACGATCTTAAAGTAAAAGTATTAAAACGGATGCGAAGAACGTTTTAGGCCAGGTAAGCAAAAATCTACCTTTAAAGACATTGGAATTCTCCAAGGAAGTTCATTCATAGCCTAGTGAAGCTGCTTGAGTTTTGTATCAAAATATTGCATTTCCAATCAAGTACTATGTACAATTTTTATCATGGTGTAATACCTTTTTAAAAACTACCCTCATCCTGAATATTAACCAGTATATTAACATTGTTCATAGAAGTTATATATGTCCCTGAAAGAAAGAAATAGTCACACTTGATGTTGAAAATGTTCATTCAAAAGAGGGTTTATTTTTGAAAATGAACATGATAAAAATAACTATATAGGATTGCTGACGAGTTAAATGTCATTGTTTTAACTAGATGTCGCATTGGCCACACCAGGACGACTCACTCGTATATTTTTGACGGTCAGCCGCCTCCCGAGTGAATCCCATGCCAATGCCGACATTCTAGTGTGTAGATAAATCCGACATTATTCGTCGGTACTACACAGTCACTGACAAAGATTTATTCACAAATGTTGCTGGCGACAAACTTTTAGCATATTTGAGATATGTTGGTCTATATTCTCGAATATAGATTAGCATAATATTTGACTATATAATGTTTGATGTTAAAATTTTATCATTACTTGTTTGTTATCTTTACTTGTCATTTGTTCTAATATTATTGTACTTTTTATTATGAACTGTGATATGAATCATTTTTACACTTTAGCAACCTTTTCTTTTAGCATACGTTTTATATGTAATTATACGATACTTTGTTTTATTTGATGTTGGTCTTAACTGTTTGTTTTATTGTTAGATATACACAGATTCTTGCCATGATATGGCTGAAATACTGCCGACGTGGCATGAAACAACAACAATCAATCAATCATTCCTATTGGATTTTCAATTTGCAGGGAATATCTCTCTCTTTCATTAAGGCATACCATATAGTGCCTCAGAGAGAAAAAGCCATATTGAGGAGCACCTCATGATGTAGTTTTCCAAATATAGCTGATACCAAGCTTGTTGCATATTGATTTCCATACAATCAGTCATTTCTGAATTTTTCCACTGCTGTTCAGATTGCCAATGTGTCAAAGTGCTATTTTGGCTGTTACCAAGTTGATATTAAAGTGCTATGTGTAAAGTGTTAGTTTTACTGTTATGAAGTTAATATTACATTGCCATATGAAATTACATTTGGGATGTTCTTGAAATAGTAACACCCAAAACCCCTGAAAGAAAACTTTGTCATTAATCACACAAAAAAATGAATTCTAAAATTTAGTTTGGTTTATTTTTATGTCACATTTCACCAATAATTTCTATAATAGCATTGTAGTCAGTAAGGTAGACAAGCCATTATACCAAGACATGACCATTTACCTTGGACAAGTAACTGACAGAACTCATCACATGCTTTGTCAGTCAAATAAATATTTTTTGTTTCATTTAAAGCTAGATGCAAACTCACACTAGAGAGTTTATAAGTTTCTTACCTATACAGGTAAGTTTAAATCAACTACCTAGATGACCAGGCCACCAAGGCCCAAGTTTTAAATTTGACATGAAAAATGTTATCATTTTTAACAACCCACAAATTTACTATTGAAGAGCATTCTTGTTGAGAAGGGCCCATTGTCACAAAATTCCTTTGGACTGACTTTAATATGATGATGCTCAATTTCTGGCAAAAAAAGAACCTAATCTACATTTCATTAATTTAATCATGATTTAACACACAACAGTGAATAGAGCTCATACATACATAGCATATTACTTCATATTTCATATCAGCTTTGATTAATTAGAATGTGCAAATTTTAAATGGATAGGTGCATTATAATAATACATCTATACATATTATCTGGTAAACGTCAATATTTCAATATGAATGAAATATTACCTCTAAGGAAATGATTTATGATATTTCTATGGAAACCAAAATTGTTTCCTATGTTTTCACAAGATCAAATTGAACTAAGTGTTCAAATTCAAGCAAAACAACTAAAATCCATAATTACCATTCAAAGAACAGGTACACATCACTTGTAATAATAAGGATACTTTATGTAGCTAAAGTAATTTTTATAATGTCCTGCTACTGTTGAGAATTGAAAGCAATGACTTGTTCATGAAGATATGAAACAGAAATTTCTTTTTACTGCAAGACAAAAATTAACACAAAATTTGCAACAAATGTTTTATCCTAAACTTTTCAAATATTTTATTGATATAAAAAATCTACCCAATTTGGGAAATTTTACATAAAAATTCTAATTTTGTGTCAGAAATTAAAATTTCCATGTCTTTATATATCTGACAAAATCACAGCAAATTATACATCAGAAATTTGTCAAAAAATTTGAAATAATAATTAAATATAATACTTAGTATTATAAAAGTGAAATTTTCACTTATATTCAGCCAACATTCTTAATTTCAGAAAATCGATTACTGTTACAACACCGATCCAATATGAAGCAATAATACTGATGCATTTATCATTATTCTTATCACAACATCGCCACATATAGCTTAAAACATGCCTACCAGTACATTAGAAACCAGTCATGGATTAGAAGTAAAATTGGTAATTAAAAAATTCAGATTTCTGATTCATCTAGATCTGTATTAAAATATTCTTTAAGCAATATGAAAGTTGTAGTCAATTACCACATTAAACAATTAAGCAAGCCTGAGGTAATCTGATATCTTTATGTTATGTTCAATCTTGTGTCCTGAAAAGTACATTCAAACACAATCAAAGCAGATACTGCTTACCTTTTTATCACTGCAAAAATGTAACTAGATTTCAATGGAGATATATGGAACTCTCATTTTAAATGAATTGTTTGTATAAAGCATTCTGGAAATCACACATATATCCTCAAATAACAGAGAATGCTTAAATCTTGCATGTTTGAAAGTTCTGTATTTAGCAAATAAACTTTTGGTGTTTGTCTGTTTTTAGCAACTTAAAACAATACTAATTCATTCCTACCACTGTGATAGTATTTTGGGTGGAGAAAGGCAATGGACCTGGGAAGAACCATCAACCTTGGGCAGGTAATTAACAAAGCTTATCACACAAGCACCTTTCAACATGGTGCGAAGACGAACACACCTTTAATTAGCTGATTGGCTGGAGTGACCTTTACAGAAAGGTTCAAGTCAACCTTAATAGGAAGGTTAAAGTCAACTATACAGGCCATTCAAAAAACCAGGCACCACTTTGATAGGGATTCACTAGATGGTGTTTAGCTCAAGTTTATAAGGGTATGGCTGGAATGTAATGAGATCACATCAATGCTCAAAATTCTGATAATATTGAATATAAAAAAATGCATGAGAAAATCTTTATTAAAGGGTCCTGTAGCCATTGGTTTTTGCTATCCATTTTCTACATTAAATAAATGTAAATTTATAAGATTATAAACAAAGGTACCACTCTATATAAAAGATTCGTGCCTGACATCCAAACTTGTAGTTAAATTTAACTGTTTTACAAAGAAAATGGTGCCTCAATTTTACTACAATTTAAGCAATGGTTTATATATTTATTGCAGGAATTGATCTCTATCTGTATATATGAATTTCCAGGCATTTCTGACTTTCCAAGACTTACAAAAGCCTTGCATTAATCAAAAAGAGAAAAATTATGGTGGTCATCAAATTCTGAGGTATTTTCGAGTTGGACCAGTTACAACACATTACCATTTTAATTAAAAAATACAGCCAAATTGCAAATAAACAGTTTCTATGTCATGTGGTTTTCTACAGGTACAAGTACAATGTATCAGGAAATCAGGTATTTTAAAATTGCTATAAAAAAAGCCATATTTGAGCAAAAACAAATCTCTTAATAATATTCTATATATTATATACTAGTTATTTCTTTATGTCTAAAATACTTCTCAACTTAAAATATAAAGTAGTCGGTGTCATATCTAACATCTAAGTTGAATGTTAGCAGGTAGATTTCTAATGACTGCCTGATGAGGCTAAAAAGTTTCCTTGGTAACAACATAAAATATCACAATCAACAAGTCATAAGTCATCCATAGTTTCCAAAATGTACTTAGTTCTATAAACTGACACAGAAAGGTTATAACAAATTCATTAACAAATCAGACCATCAGTATTTAACGGGCTAAATTCAGTCAATATACTCAAAATAATCACAATAAATTCAACAAATCAAAAATCATCCATGTCATCTATAATTTCACCGTCGGACTCCATACTGTCAATGTCCTCTGAATCGTCACTAACATCAGGTGAATCTATATCGCCAATCATCTCTCCTGTCAGCGCTACACGAGCATAGTCGTCTGTGTCGATAGATTTACAAAAATGGATGGCATACTTGAGTTTCTCTTGTAGCACAGCTTTACATGAGTATCTTGGCATCTTTAACAGGAAGAAACATGTGTAACTCTCTGGCAAGAAGTGATCTGGTGGACTGTATTTGTCCAGTACCTGCAAAAATAGGAATGTAAAGATTTGTTGGTTGACTAATGAATATAGGAGGTTATGTGAGAAAGATTTATCTGTAGACACTGGTTTTAGATTATCAGTTGTTACCTGATGACAATTTCACAAAGCACCTGTAAGGGCTCATTTACTTCATAAGCAATCGCTGTGCGACTGACACATGACAGTAGCAAGACGTTGCTAGAAAATCACTTGTTGTGGTTTGTATATTGTAATTTTAACGAAAATCATGCGACAAAGTATAAACGAGTCCAAAGACATGCAGACAAATCATACAGAAATTCTAGTAATTTACCAGCATATACCTTATGCCAATGTTTTGTGAGGTGCTCATTACATACATGCAGAAATATTATAAAAATTAAGTTGAATGTATGGAAAAAATGAAAGGGTTTTGAACTCCCCGCTTAAGTCAACAGGAATTTATTTCATCTCAACACATCCACTGCTTCATTGCCTTATCATCCCTATGAATTTGATAGAGCCCTGTGTTATTGTCTATGAATGAAAATGTTTGCCTAAATGTCTTCCAAGTTTAAATTTTGATTTACTGAAATCTCAAATATGGACAGAACAAAGAAATGTGAAAGTCATAGGTATCAGTAAATCAATCAGGGCTTCTCCATTTAAACACTTGTTGGAAGGCAGTTTTGACTATTTCTGTTGGAGATTCTCAATTAAGGTGAAATTGTGGGTTTAAATGCCCTTTTTTCAGAAAAAATAAAGCTCATATAGGAACAATCATATTTTTTCATATATTTTTGTACAACGTTTATATACACCAGATATTAAATTGAAGGTTGGTCTCATGTGCACTCTTATGTTTCTGGGACAAAAAAATGTCTTAAAAGCTCTGACACATTTTTCATGTTGAAAAAGTTCACATTTTTCATGTTAAAATTCATTTATTATGAAAAATTGTGCAAAGAAAATGTTTATTTTCAAAAACAATTAAGACGACTTAACAAACAGGTGTTGGATGCCCTGGCAAAACATTTCAATGGTAATGTAAGTTCATGAACTGAGTTTCACACTTTTTACTAATTTTGGAAAAAACCTTTGAAGAAATCTTCAAAATTCTTATAAAATTTGATGTAAAAAAAGTTCCGCTAACTTTTGTTATTGTTTCCCTTCTCACCTGAAAAATTTGAAAATTTTGTTGATTTTCCACTATAATTGTTTTTGCTCAAAGAATTTGTTAATTATTAAAAATAAATAGAACTTTGATAGTTTTTATATCTATTGGCATATATTTATACATAATGTCATTAAATATAAGTTTGGAAGTACCAGAAACACAAAAATTAAGATTTTTTTTGGGGGGGGGCTTCAATTTTTCACAAAAAATCAACAGTTTTCACATGAGCACAAGACAAACAACAGCACTTCTTATATTTTGAACACCAAATTCGGTTGTCTGTAAGTTAAATCTCTTTCTAAACTCCCTTTTCTGATTTTGTTATACTGCATTAAGAAGGAATGGCCAAAAGATGAGAAAAACAATTCATATATGAAACATATATTAATTTTTTCATAGGCAAAAAGAAGAAATAGGATACTTAACTCTTAAAGATTAGTAAATATTTTCCATTCCTGTGTGAAATTCTGTGAATAATTGAAATCTGTTACACTCATGGAAGACAATTAATATATACTCCAAAAAGAACCAATTATCACCTATGAGTATCTTTATAGGAAATTAATTGTATTGTATTTATGAGTATTGTAATATTAGTGTAGTAAGCAATTCACAGTGCTTTTTTTACCAAAGTATTGCATTGCTATAGAAACAGCTATTGGTATTGTTATGAAATGTCTTACCTGCAGCACAAAATCTCTGCCTCTGAAATCTGCAATTGTTCTTGGAAGTCTTGTTCTTCCCCATACAAATCTGAGGAAGAGGGATCGCTCATTGTTGGATAACTCCTCCATCACTTCCCAGAACCACTGAATCAATGGAGCTGTGGAATCTATCCCTTTATATGTCGCTACAGATTTGAGCAAATTTAAAGGAATGTCAGGACTACCACACACCTAAAATGTATATAACAGATCATTTCAAAATCAGTGAAACTAGTACCACCTTAAAAAACAACTTCAAGCAGGATTTGCACTCCTTTATCAACTGCCTTTTGGATGTCGGGCTTTTCTTTTTTTAAAGATATATTGCACTTCAATTATAATGTAAAGATATGGATGGTTTTGAAGGGTGATATTGAAATAACCAGTATAGCAGCCAACTTTACAAGAGATTATGATTTCAGTTGAAAACTTTTAACAGCTGTCCATATCAAAATCAGACAGAAGATGATTTGTGCATATCAAAAACCCACTGAAACTAAACTTGTCTTCAATGTAGACATTGTTCCTGTATACTTAGCTAGTCGTCTTTGTTTGACATTCAAGTTTTGTACATCTAAGACATAAATTACATAGCCTGTACATGAAGCTGCCGTTTTGCATGAGCTATTGTTCTTGAATAAGTTGATTTATTCATTTCTTAAGTAAATTAATGTATGTTTTTCTCAAAAATACAAGCTTGACTAGCAAATGACTATAATCATGATAATATATGGGGTATGTAGTTTGAAAAATCTTATTTGGACTGGTGGATCTTTCCACACCATGTTTCACTTCTTCAACTAAATGTATGATTTTTGGACTGCTACTTAAAATTGGTATTCTTGTTACCAGTAACGTCACTATTACCCTCCAGGACCATATGCCTTCAGAAATGAGACACCAAATAGTTCTGGGTTGAAAGGTTCTAATACAGCCAGAGGCTCTCAGGAGCCTATATTAGTTCACCTGGTATACAGTTGCCAAGATAGTGTTGACATAGAAACTTTTTTTTCAGAATACACTATCTACAAGGGACATAACTTGTGTCAGATCAATTACTCTGCTTTTGCTGCAACTTTTTACCTTTCCCAGTGCCAACAGCTAAAGCAATTTACCAATCTAACAATCCATTTGATCAATTTTATTTGAGCTGTTGGATTGTCAAATTGATGTGTTGTAAGTAAAGCAGTGAAATACAACTTTCTCACCTCAGCATTGTTCCATTTGGGAAGTGATTTAGAGCAACTTTATACTAACTAGTAGCTTTAATTTTGAAAGGGATTAAAATATTTTGAAAGATGTTAAAAAATCTTCAAACAGCAATTTGCCACATTGCATGAGTGAAATATGGTATAAAATTACCAATAAAGAGCTAACAGTATTTCAGTTCTTGGGAAAATGAAATTAAAAGCTGAAATTTTTAGAAAAAACTCAAAGAGTGACAGATCAAGGGAAACAACTTTGTTTCTTAAAATTGAAAATCCATAGGTAAAATTAAAATTTAAATTTTGACTAGTGGTGATGCCAGATTTGGAAAAAAATTTCTAGAAGACATGGTCACAGTTTTTAAAGCTTAAGTAAGATTTTAACACAGTGAACCTTTGCTGCATGGTAATGATTTAAGTGACAAGAAACTGATTCTTGTTCTTGACTTTATTTCCACAATTTTTGAGAAAAAAAAATTTATTATTTAATTACACAATGCATGCGACTCTTCTTTGAGGATTTGAGATAAAAAAAAATTATGTATGTGGCTTTACTTTTTGAATCCTGTGACATTATTGAATTATTGATTTTTCTAACATAAAATACTCTTAAAAGTTTTCTATGAACAGAAGGGATGCTAACAGAGTGGTGAACAGGAATCTGGCCCTTATGTCCTTTAGTCCAGTTAATTAGCATAGATTTATGGTGTTAAAAATTTCATGGTTTTACCAAAAACTGCAAGGAATTTATTTTATTCTGGCATAACCACTATAGCAAAAATTTGTGCTAAAATTCTTATACAAGCCTATGAATTTTCAACCAAGAAAAACAAAATTATTTCCCTTGATTTGTCAGTTTTGTCATTTTTCTAAGAAATTCGACTTTTTTAATATTGTTTTCCTAAGAAACAGAATATGGTTTCCTCTATATTATAATTTCATATCAAGTTTCACTAATTCTATGTGGCAGGTTGCTGTTTGAAGATTTTTTTTTAATATCTTACAATATTTTAACCCCTTTCAAAGTTATATGTACCAGCTAGTACAAACAAGCTTTAAATCACTTTTCCTAAATTGGTACAATGCTGAGGTAAGAATCTTTTGTTTCACTGTTTTACTAACAACCCATCAGTTTGACAATCCAACAGCTCAATTCAAATTGATCCACTGGATTGTCAGATTGGTAAATTGTTTAAGCTGTTGGTACTGTGAAAGGTAAAAGGTTGCAGCAAAAGCAGAGTAATTTAATGTTGGTTCCTATTAAGCAAGCCATTTAAGGCAAGAAAATTGTTTAATGAAAATCCAATAGAGTCCTAAAATAAATTATGATTGTCATTTTAACATTTATTATCAAAAAGTTTTAGTTTTGTTCTCCACTAATTGTTATAGCCAAGTTAATTTTACTTAGAATTCACTATGAACAATTATTTGTGAATAATTTTTGAAAATTAATTTTAATGTCAGGCAAATTGAAAACCTATGCTGAAAAAATTTGTTGATTGTGGCTTTACATCCCTTTTAACAATATTTTCAGTTTTATAAGATTAGAGAGATCCATCAACAGCAATAAGCAAGTAACTGAAAATACTTCATACATTTGGCCTCACATAAAAAAACTCCCCAAGCTAATACCACAGGAAATTTGTCACAGAAAGCTATCAATTGTTTAAAGTGTGGTTTTACTTCTCTCCTTGGATACTGCTTCTAGATCTGCCCTTCATTCTTTAGTTATTATACAGTGATAAATTATCTTAAAATTAGTCTGACAAGCACAATATAATTTACAATTAACACTGCTTTACAGTCCTGGTTCAATACATCTTTTCCATAAATGCTCTAAAGAAAGACATATTGACACAGCCTTAACCATATTAATGATTAACTAAAGTATGTTTCACTGAACTGAGTCTCTCGTGTTTTGGCTTTTATTTCTTAAAGCAATACTAAAATATGAAAAGGAAATTGAGAATGAGATTTAAATATTCTACCAGCAATAGAATTTAAGGTTTGAAAATCACAGGTGTCGTTGTTTGTCCTGTGCTCATGTGAAAATTGCTGATTTTTGTGAAAAATTAAAGTTCTGACGACGTCTAAATTCTTGCATTACTGGTACCACCAAGCTAATTTTTCCTGTCACTACGCATAAATATATGCCAATAGACAAAAAATCTATCAAAATATTTTACATTTTTTAAAATTCCCAAATTATGCGAGCAAAAATTGTTATAATGGAAAACGACAAAATTCCAAATTTTCCATATGAGTGGAGAAAAACTATGTATATGTATAAAAATTTCGAAATAACAAAAAGTTACCAGAACCTTTTCTTTGTAGCTTTCTATAAGAATTATGAAGATTCCTCCAAGGGGGTTTTCTAAATTTAATAAAAGTGCGAGACTCAGCTCAGTGAAACGTACTTTAGTATTAAAACCATATAAATGATATGACTAGAATTTTTTTTAAAAAGTGATTCAATCTGGCTCTTTCACTATAATTCCTAGTATATGTATCCTTGTAACACAGTAGTACTAACCATAGTCTCTAGTTCTAGTCCAGTAAACAGTGACAATAGGGGTACAGGGACTACTTTGGACATGCCTTCTCTAACCCACTTCACTTGGTCATCAAATTCATGTAATCTGTAAATAATAAGGATACCATCTTACTACTCAAACTAGTAAAAAATAAGCATTCAATTAAAACATATTCTTCAATTTCTTAAATATAATTGACTTTGAATTTTTTTATCTTTATGTATAAAAAGAGAAGAGACCGCCTCAGTGGTGTAATGGTTAGCGTGCTCGCCACAAGTGCCGAAGGTCGTGGGTTCGATCCCCGACCGGGTCAAACCAAAGACATTAAAATTGGTATTTGCTGCTTCTCCGCTAAGCAGGCAGCATTTAGGAGTAAGAGCAAAGACTGGTCGGCCCAGAGTCAGAATAATGGGTCTGGGTATAAGTGGCATGTCTTCCTGCGGACACGTTAAAAATCTGGCTCAGTGTGTCAGTATAGTACAAAGCATGGTTCATTCATCATCACTCATCATTGATATGCTCTCGTCCTGATTTGTCACTGGACGTTAAGCATCTTTCAATCAATCAATCAATAAAAAGATAAGATATGAGGTAAATGTCAAGGAGACCATACACCATCTCTGTAAGGAGTAATTGTTGAATCTAGGGGTCCTCACAAAGGTTTTAACAAGGGTGGAATCCCACTCCTTATGACAAGAACTAGATTGCCCAAACAATTAAAACCTGTATACATAAACTGAGCAAATCTTACTTCAATTTTATACATCTAAATATAATAAACAATGTAAAAGACAAGATCGACCAATGGCCTCCACTCCTGAATATGGGACAGGCACAGGGTATCTAAATGCTTTTTTTAAAAACTTTGAGAAATAACATGATTTGTTGCTAGGCAGGAATCAACCAATGACATCCACTCCTGAATATGGGAAAGACACATGGTATCTAAATGCTTTTTTTTAAAAACTTTGAGAAATAACATGATTTGTTGCTAGGCAAGAATGGCAAACACAATTTGATTTATGATAATCCCACCACGTAGGTTAGTATTAACTTATTAGTTACAGGCCAACACAAATTTTATAGCAAACTTAAAACTGGTTCCTATGTTGAATTCAGTTCACCGTCAGTGACAGTAGTGAAGTTTGATGGCAGAAGACCATCCCATAAACACATAAACAAAAGTTTAGTTGCAGTTGGCTCAGCAGTTTTAGAGAAGAAAGATATTTTACTTAGTTTTCCATAGGGTCCTATGCATTACTAAGATCAGCTGTGGTGACCATCTTGATATTAGGATGACAAAGATTTGCTTGAGGCCACCAAAGGAACATTCCTTCAAGAATGGTCCCTTTTAACATAGCACTTCCAGAGGTGAAGATTTACTACTACCCTTCTTTTATTTTTAGTAACAGTGGTTATTTTGGGTGATGTACCAACTGTTGCAGAAGACCTTGAGAATATTATCTAGGTTATGTCTGGTTTCGATCTATTCAGTGTTGTTTTTTCTCATAGGATCTCATGCCATACTCAGAACCTGACTGGCTAGCAGATCTGCATCGAAATAACCATACCTGGCCAGCAACTCAAAAGCAACATTTCTGTTTGGTCTCAGTCTATTCAATTGTTCTCAAGAGGAATATTTTATGTATGTATTTCTGCATATGATCCTATGTAAAACTAAGTGTCCAGCAGGCAACCAAGTTGGATCAGAGATCAGAACCAAAATACAAACACTTGGTCAGCATTTCATAAGGAATATTGATTTCAATCCATACACTGCCTCTCAAGAAGATGTAGATTTTGTAAATTCCCCCTTTCCCCATGCAGTGGGCTTCTTGGATAACAGATTAGCAGCTACATGAATAGCATGCTCCAGGTAGTCCAAATTTTATGATGTAAAATTTTATACTGTTAATCATGTGTGGCTTATTTTTGCTTATTTCAATTATTAATTTATTCATGAAACTATTTTGTCGTGTTTTATATATAGTTTCACATTTTGTTTTTTGGGGCCTTTTACAGCTTCATTATGGTATGGACTCTGGTTCATTGTTGAAGGCCGAAATGGGACCTGTAGAAGTTTAAATTCTACTGACATTTGGTGGGTGGCTGTCTCATGGACTATCATGCCACATCTCCTATTTTTATATTACAGTATTATACCAGCATTAACTGAACATTTGTCTATTATAAAACAAATTTTCAATCCTCAAGCGTGTTCAATAAAGACTGGCATCACTGTATCTTATTACCTGTAGTTCATAGCCAGTCGGATATATTCTGCCTTGTTTTCTGGTGTTATTTTAGTATGTCTGGAACTAAGATGGATCTCCTGACCAGAAGCACTAGGGATACTGAACGGCATCTCAGCTAATTTTAAGCTGTCATCATCCATCTCCTTTATAAACATTAATCCTGTAATTAAAACAATGAGTATTTTAAAAGTACCAGTCCATATAAAAATAATGCAGGAGGAGATTGGTCCATATCAAAAACCCAGCAAACTTGTTTTATAGTCAGGGACTGTTTCTGGAAACATATCCAGTCTTTGTTTGCCATTAGACAATTGTCCTTTTGAGATAAAAAATACATAGAATGTTCATGAAAACAACCTTTTTGCAAGAGTTATCGCTCTTTATTTAGTTGATTTCTTAGAGATATAAATGTATTACTTTCTCAAAAGTACGAGCCTTTACTGTGAAATGGCTGTAATAATGTTATTATATGAGGTATGAAGTCTGAAAAATCAACTACAGATTGGTGGGTTTTCCACATCATGTATCACTTTATCACTTTATCATTGGTATTGCATGAATTTTATGAAGAAGTGGTATATAAGGCCTGTTTTAGGGCTCCAAAAGTTGGAATTTATAGAGAAAACCTACTAAGTAATAGTGAGATGTTTTTCTTATCTTTCAGAATAAACATGAATATTTAAATTATAAATGTACCAAATACAAAACTCTTACAAAATCTTAAGTTTGAACCAAACTCTGACTTCCGGAAACTGGTTTTCAAAAAGGCCTACATGCCCATCTTAAGGAATAAACTCTCATCACTTGCATGGGTATTTTATATAATACGTATAATTTTAAATGTATTGATGGCTCCTTTATTTAATGTGACTTTTTTCAGCGTTACCACATAATGGTCACATTAGATAGGCATAAATGAATAATTCAATGTTCCCATTTCAGTGCTGTAATGGTCATATTATACAGGCCTTAATGAACAACTGTCTAACTGTTTCTATGCTCTCTTGTAATGGTAACACTAGACAGGCCTGACTGAATGATTCAGTATAAGAGTTTCTGTGGTCTCTTTTAATAGTCACATTAGACAGGTTTGCTTAAATGACTTTGTAACTGTTTCAGTGGTCTCTTATAATGGTCTTGTTAGACAGGTTTGCCTGAATGACTGTGTTACTGTTTCAGTGGTCTCTGATAATGGTCACATTAGACAGGTGTGTCGGAATAACTATGTGTAAGTCTAACTGTTTCAATGTCTCTTTTTATGGTCACATTAGAAAGGTCTGAACGAATTATTTTTATAACAATGTTAATGACCCAATATCAGTGCTCCCTTGTTATGGTCACATTTCTTTAAACAATTGAAATTTTTTTCACAAAAATTCTTAAGTCTAAGATTGATCCTAAGTGTAGAAACTTCAAAGGAAAACTCATTGTGATGTCAAAATTCACGACAGAAATAACACTTCTGACATTTTGTGAAATTGACTGCTGTATAATTAGGGCTGTTCCAGAAAATACTATGTCCCCCCCAGGGACGGCACTTTTTTTTTACCCCCACCACCCATAGAAATCAATTTAATTTTTAAACCACCACCAACAGA
>JAULBM010028898.1:0-11121 GCA_032357055.1 Geukensia granosissima
AATGCATATAAAAAAACTGAAATAACATCATGGAAAAGCAAAAACATGATTATATTCATTAAATTGAGGAAGGGTAAGGGCAAGGCTTTTAGCTTTTCCTTCACATTTATTTACAACAATGTCAAATTAGGCACCTATTGGATAAATGGTACATTTAATTATTGAAAAACACCAAAAATGTTACTGTAAAATCTCAATGGCATCTTATTTATATGCCCATAGCGTACAAAATATCACAAAATGAAAATTTGCAAGAATTATCCCTACACTGAGTAAAATCCAATTTCTTGAAAATAAACCCAAATATTACTTGTTAACATTAAATATCTGATAACAGATATAGCAACAGATGTACTAACTCAAGAAAAGTTCAGTTATCATGTTGTATGCCCAATTTCTCCTTGAATTTATAGTTAAAAGGGTGGAATCTCTTGATATTTTCTTAGAAAACTGGTTATTATTGTCAGTAAACTTAATTAAAAAACAATACAAAGTAAATATTATTCATCAATTATCATTTTTTAATGCATTTATGCAATAAAAATAGTATCTTGAGCAATAGAAATACTGAAAATTTGGGAAAAGGGTACTTGTGTAGCATTTTGAAAAAAATCTGTATTTCGTAAATCACCCATTTTCAAAAAATTAAGAAGAAATCTTGACTACTTTATCTGTTAACGGACTTTTTTTTTATTTCATTTAATCATTTTCTAGCAATAGACACTATTTAATGACATATATTACGTTTCTTTGATATACATTACTGCTATTTGAATAGATATGATAAAATTTTCTAGGGGTAGGGGTACAAAATTTCGAGTGGAACAACCTTTTAGCATAGGTTTCTTGAGCTTATAAGATGCCTAATATATAGCACTATTCAAATAAATCGCGTCTATTGTCTAAAAATAACTAAATAATTCGCTGTATTATGAAAATGGAGAAAACTGAAAAAATCTAAAATTTTCAAAATCCTGGTTTTTCATGATTTTTGGTATAAAAATAACAGAAATAAATAACATTGCGGTATAAAATTTAATAAACTTCTATAAATGATTAAATTATATACAAATTATGTATCAAAACTTCATACAGACTTCAGTATAATACTTGAAAGGCAAAATATTCGAGTTTTCCGGAAATTAAGGTAAGGGAAGGGCTAGAATTTTTGCTATAACTTTTCTAATATTCAATAAATTTTAAAAAGAAGACATGTTTTAAAAAGCTCATACATTTATCTTTTCAACAGTACCTAATTTGTAAGGTTTGATGTATGTTTACATGTCATAAAATATCCGTAAACTTTAAATCACCTGTGAAACGAAAATAGGCAAAAATAACATGGTGGGGTACAAAATACACAGTAAAACCTAAAGCATTCCAATATTATGCTTCTTAACATTTAAAATTTGAAAAAAGGGTCTAAATACAAATTTTAAAAAGTTGTTGAGGATGTGTCCTGTGGGGGATGCACGGTAGACCTACCTAGCCCACGGACTTATCGTCTTTTAATAATTCATAACTTTTTCTTGTATACTTTTCGTAATTTTGACAAAATGAAAGGGTATATTTGACTATTTTGACAAGAATTTAAAATTTTCGGCAAAAATACTCAATTTATGGAGGTGTTTTGTTCCAAATAGATATGATCGCACAAAAACATCACGAAGACATTTTAACGAAACATTTGTACTTGATAGATCTTTAATTTTGCAAAGTTTGGTTGTGATGTTTTTGTGGGATCTATATTAAAATCGACAAAATAGTATCAAATATTGCATCAAATTAATTAATTTCTTAGTATTTTTACATTTAAAGCATTTTCTATGTGTCATGAGACCATTGTAGAACTTATTAAACTAAAATATCTGTTGGATTTTCTTTTTATAGACATTATTCAATATAAACAAAAAAATAATAGATATTAGTCAATTTAATTTTTTTAGCCAAATTCTTGGGCCAAAAATGGGCCTTAACGAACCCGTCCTTTATCAATGAAAACATGCCATTTTGAGACAGATTTTTTCATTGGCAAAATTTTACATAGAGGAGTAATTGGAACTTTTTTGTGCTAATGAAAACTAAAAATTTAACTGCAGGGTGAGTTGCGGCAAAAAATTAGAATTCCAACAATATATAACATGGCATACTTTATAGTTTTACTTTAAGTCGTCGCAAACTTCGTTTGGTGTAATTTAGTTATAAGAGGTCTCTGTGCACTTCTGGTAGAGTCACGTGTATAAACTAAGTCTTAAAGTGGTGGTGATATTGGCATCGCCACTTGTATATACCTTTTGAGGAACATCCCTGCAATTTTTATTTAATTTATTTGGATGTTTTTACATATAAACGGTTTAAACGTATTTCCCATTGGGTCCAATGTTGTGTAAAGTCTCACGCTGGCAATCATCTTAAACCCCCAAGGGCGGTTGGTTAAAGAATTAGGCCACCCTGCTGGTTAAATCCTGTTAGAGTGGTGTCCTTTGATTGGAAGGGATGTACAAATAATCGACCTGCCCCATAGTGTAGCCGGGGTTAAGAAATAGGCTACACGGTTCCTCCGCCAGGGGTAAAATTCCTCCTACTATATAAAAGGGCGTCCGTTGGTTATGCAGATGCAAACAAAAATTTTCAACCCGTCTCGGACTTTGTCCCATGGTAGGAGACTGTCATGCTCTCAGCACGTTAAAGATCACTTGCAACAGCTCGTAATGAGTGGTCGTTGGCTGCCTAGGCTTGATTTGCATACCCTACCCACACTGTTTTTATTTGTCATCATGAGGCTAGAAAATTACCAGGTCTTACTCCACAACTTTGTATAACCACTTTCTAATTTATTTTTTTATAGCTTGTATTTGTCCTGAATATGCACGAAATATTTGAAGCTGAACAATAAACTGCAATCAATCAATCAATGAAACAATCATTTTATAAATCAGAATGATCAGCTCCAAAGTAAAGGAAGTTAACGAAGTATAAGTGCTATTAAAGTTGTCTCGAGAATTGGTTGATTGCATGTTGTTCACATTTTAAACATAGTCTCATGAGGATGACGGATCTCTACGCAAGTAATCACTTGTCAACACATCGTCAAGAATTCGTATTTTAACCGTGTTAGCGGTCACCTAAAAGTTAAAATTGAAAATTAGACGAATAGGAAAATTTTTTGTTTACCTGACACTTACACAACTTTGTATCGTACTAATACATAATAAAAGAAAATAAGAATACTCGATCAAATAGGGAGTCTTCATCCTGAAGCTGCAACAATTTTCACTGTCGTATCGTTGTGTGCCAGAGTGCTCCCGAAGGCAAAAATGAAAATGAACAATATTCAATGTCCATGAACTTTGATAAGTCGAACTTGTTTTCAGTTCCCACTTGGAATACCTTTTTGTAAGCAGCACATATGATTTACTGGACAAAGAGGACTTGTATATGTCATTGGTGTACCAAAAGATTGAATTTTTGTAATCTAAAACAAACTTGACTGATCACTATAATACATCATATGCTTCCCATAGGATCCCCTTTCCAAGATTCCCACAAGATAACTACGGCAAAGTTTACACGGGAAGAATGACACAAATCTATTATCTTCTGGACATTCCTCAAGTGCTTTCTCATATTTAGTAAGATCATCATGAATTTCCATCCATTTTTTATTAAGTTTTTGAATAAGGAACTGCGTCTATAGTTCACACTCTTCTAATATTTTTCGACGTTCTAATATCATTCAGTGCCTTTTCATATACTTTAGCTCATAAATATGGATTATATTTTTTTATTTTCGACCTTATATTAGAAATAGGTATGGGTAGACTTTGTCAAGCAAAATTCTTATAAGGAAATGACAGATAATGCTTGCATATTTTTCTTTGATATTAGAAGAAAGTTAAAAAATAAAATTTGATGAAATAAAACATCTGAAAAGATTCTATCCGGAATACAAAATTAGCATTTTTCGCAAAAATGTGAGTTTCAGAACTCATTAAACTAGCCATCGGACAAAAATCTTAAATCGGACACTTTTGTAGCGTGAAGTAAAAAAATGAGATTGTGCGAAAAAATTTTGGCATTCTGGCTCATAGTTTTTGCATTCATGCCACTAAAGTTGAATTTTTTACTCAGAAAATGTTAATATTCCATATTTATACCCAAGTGTATATTTTAAATTTCTTTTCGAATTTTCAATTAAACATAATCCAGTGTATTACGTTTGACAATGTTCGACATTTCTTTAGCATATGTATATGATATCTAAAACCGTTTGACATTTAAATTATTAAATGTCAGTTCAACTGATAATAGATAGAAAATGTTAATTTTTCCTTTAAAACCTCACTGTAAAGAAAATGGATATTTAAACTGGCTATATTTACCAACACATATGCTACAAGTTAGATTGATTGACTGTTGCTTAAAGTCAAGTATTTCGTGCATAGTCAGGACAAGAACAAGTTATCAAACAATACTAGTAAACCATCAATGCGTTGGCCTAGGGATCAGGGCCAGGGAATTGTATAGGCACGGGAAGCCAAAATCGAAATGTTTAAATATGGCGGTAAATTAAGCCACCAACGACCACTTATTACGAGCTGAGAATAAGATGATTCGAGACAGTCTTATTTTCGTTACAATCTCACAAAAAGGAAAGGAGAAATTAGACTCTTGATAAAGAAATCTAGATAGCTCAGGATTATGAGTATAATCAACAACAGCTGAAAGAAATGCAGAACGTTGAACCCGCCACATCCGTTAAGAGAACTGATGTTCATGTTGTGTAATCCGTGACGTGTACAAATGCACCAATGGAAACAGGTACCAAGTTACAGAATAGATTCAGTTGTTTGATGAATGATATCGATACTGACCGTCAGAACAATTCAATTCAAGCAGGCTCAACGATAAGGAAGCGACAGTAAGTGCTTAAATTGCCGAAGTTCACATAGTAGAAGAGACGAGTGCAAAAATGTGAAATAGTTTTAACAAGCAGAACTACTTCGCAAAAGTATTCAGAAGCCGAGCCGACAGATGAAGCAGAACAGACGAAAACACAAATTTCCTTAATGACTTTATCAATGTACAATACTGATCAAGCTTTTGCTAATCTAATATTTGTTTTAAGCTCGATGAAGGTTCAATATTATACCTAAAATATACTTGATATTAGGTTTCAAAGGTTCACTGCAGGTAGTCCTTACAACCTTGCGTACTTATTATATACATCTTCCATCGTTTATCGTCATCTTTGCCAGCGTAATTCCTTGAAAGGGAACACTGAATTTTATTGTGTTTAAAAAACCCTTATATTAGGTATGAAATCATGTTAAGAATACGAGTTTGATAAGCTGGTATATGCCTTTTCATAGTGATACCTCAAACACTGAACATGAAACAGACGAGAAATCAAAAACTCAGATTGAGCAGGAAATATATGCAATAGTGTTTAGGTGCAAGCGATTCCATGAATTTAACATCGATCACATGACAATACATACAAACCGCAAGCCAAGTTTCTATTATGAAAAAATACTTATTAAACACTCCTGCCAGACTGCAACACATGATTTTGCAATTACAGCGTTGGTCTTATACAAATAGTGTATTTATCTGACAAGGATATCCATGTTGCGGACAAACGTAGTCGTAAATGTTTGCCCGACACTAACTAGGTCCCTGAGAGTTGTTTTGAGGTACAGGTTCATATAGTCACCTTGAGTCTACCAGTTAGTGGTTATCTTGAAAATGGTTGAAATAGAGGACCATTCTCCATCTGATCCATAGATTATGTGTTTGGAAGTTTGACATTCAAAGTAGACCAAGTTGACGTCCATTCATGCTGAGATCTTAGATGCTGAATAAGATACATGCGGGTCACGGGAGGTAGGAAAACAGAGCCCGCGATATATTGCTTTGGCCGCGAATGGCTCAAGAAATTACAAACATGGTGGTGAATTGTACAATAAGCTAAGAAAAATAGAAATTCCAACTGTAAAGAACCCATGGAGTCCCATGTTTTTCCAAAGTATCATTGGCAAGTTGTAGCCACTTATTTGTTTTATTTTGACATCGATGACTACATGATAGTTATAGATTACTATAGTATACTTATTTTGATGGATTTAAATTGAATAATACGAAGTCCAGTGAAGAATATATACCCATGCGAGAGATCAACAGTGCATAGTCTAAAGAGACATGACAAATTCGAAACGAACTTAAAGATAAAAAGGAAACAAAAAGAACAAAGGCTTAGACTCAGTGAACTCCTTTAGGTGCTTCAAAAGGGTGCGCGACACTTGTCTTGGAATACTCTAATCGGGTTTAATAAAAATCCGAGAAGAGGTAAAGTGTGTGTCTGTCATAAACAAACTTAAATGAACAATTTCTAGATTTGGTATCCCCGAGACCGTGGAGTTCGATAATGAACCTCAGTTTCTTTGTCAAGAGATTTTAGATTTTTCACATAAATGGGATTTAAAAACATTTGTTCTCTAGTCCATATTATCCAAAATAATAGTTACCTGAAAACGGCACAGACTCTTAAGCCGATTTTCAAATAGACCAAAATTTAGCGTTGCTGGAATACCGTACCTGTCCTTTGAATTCTGGTTAGTCCCTCCCAATTACTAATGAGTAGGAAAACCGGGTGAATCCTTCCTGGAACCATTGATAAACTTATTTCCCAAAGCCAAAACTCTGATTTTGATCAAGAAAAATTGCTTGCTAAGCAAAATAATCAGAAATAATATTACGTTAGAGTTAAGCCATTTAAACCGCTTGAAAAAGGCGACCCAGTGCGCATAAGACGACGCAGTGGTCTATGGATCGAGACCAGCTACCGTTTTGCACCCAAATCCAAAAAAAAAAGATATTTTACCGGTATTATGATTAATATCTGCAGTACTTCTGTACTATGACATGTGTTTTCATTTTATTGGCGACCAGAACGAATGGCTTCAAATATAAAAAAGATGGGGGTTTTTTTAATACAGAGATCTTGCTTATATACGACATACGGAAAGACTGTCGACATGCCAAATCTTATGGCTATAAGGTGTGCGAAGAGCGGTAGAAAACGCATTTGGTATTATGGCCATGAGATTTCAGTGTATACTTGGTGTTTGAACCAGAGTTCCTTAACCGTAAGCTTAATCATACTAGCTTGTTATCTTACATAACATTCTTAGGATCCACTATCCTACTATGCCACGTAATACGTAGACCACGAGAATGTGAAAAACCAGCTGTAACCTTGTGAATAATGTGATGCTAGGCAGATGACGTATGATAATGACACACATAACAAAAATGATGGAACACATGCAGGTGCACTTCAAAGAAGTTTTCTCAAATATTTTTTTAAAATTTCCAGCCGCCAAAGTGATTGAGGACTTTATTTGATACATTGTGACCGCATTTGTTGATAAGTGGACATCAAAAGTTACTAATACGTCTTTGACTATGTTAAGGCAGTAAGTCTATGACCTGTTCTATGGTGAAGCTAATGGGTGGCGATGAGGTTGTAAATGCTGCTGTATGTAGTATTGGCCGAAAATTGGGCTTCTGAAGGTGATGGCAGTATTGGTTTCTATAAATTGTAGTAATGTAGTTTATTTGTTGTTGTTTTATTTTGGGGGCTACCCCTGATAAAAATTCGGTCAGTCTCGTCTGCCTCAGTATTAGATTTGATTTGTTTTCTCTTCCTTGGTCGCATGTTGCAACTGGAGAAAAATAGAATACCGCAACACCATCTTATCTTTTTACATATGTCGTGCTTGTCGAGTAAATACGAATAAAGATCGAATGGACGTCGGGTTTTCGCATACCCATCTAGTTTGCTCGAAGAAAAGTCAAATTAGTTTGAATAGAGGTCGACTGTACTCGAATTGATGTCGAGTAGCTATCTTTTTCGGTCGCCGATTGACTGAAGTTATCGATTCGTTGGGATCGATAAAAGTCATAATGGTCGAGATTATCGAGTAGATGTCGAGTACGTTTGAGCCATGAAATTAGACAAGATCTTTTCACAAACAACTTGATCTTATACACGAATCAACCCAGCGCTACTAGATCTAAACCAGACCTCTGTCAGACCGTCAATTAACAGGACCTCTACACGGATTTTTTTGACAGTCAAAGATTTCCGAGTAAAAAGTTCGATTCCAAATCGACTAAAGTTTACCGTTGTAGACAGACAAGGACCACTTTGCAGACCTCTCAAGATCGGCCACTATACTATAGCAGATCAACAAAGATCAGTGCTCGATTCCATGGTCTAGTATGATCGCGTTCGATCGCGGTACATCAGTCGGCGGTGTAAACAGGGTATAAGTAAATTATAAAATCCAGTTCACAATGACTTATATGTATATTGGACGCGTTTATGTCAACCTGTATACATGGTCAGATGATCCTTTGTCTTAAAGTACGTGAGATATAATCTCCGAACTAACGAGATTGATCCCCCCAATCCGCCACCTTAAGATTGTGCTTGGTACGCTCTGTTAGTCGAGCCCTAGAGACCACTATGATGCCAGTGGTGGTACTACAACTGTTCTTTCTCTATTTTGTAGATAACTAACCATTTTTGTTGTCGAAAACACCTTACTTGTGTACTTCCTATTAGAACCTGACCAAAACATATCTGATACTTGACATCTATATTGAAGGTGATATTATTAATTGGATATCTCGACATATTTTCAAGTGTTTAAGGTCAGAATGATGGATATAGGTTCCTCGTAATGAAAATACAAGTGTATATTTGACACGAATTATTGATTCATATCCACTATATCCATTCATATATAGCTTTTTTTGCACTGTTTGTGTTTTCTATTAGAGCTACACATTTAAAATAATTTATTGCTTATCTAGTCATCATTGAAATTAACAACTAAAACTTTGATTTATAAAATTCAATTAGTCACGTGCCTTAAATAAGGATCTAGTTTAGACATCTGAAACAAAATTAAGCTCCTTGTTCAGAATCCCATAATTTCACCAACTTATAGATTGTAAACTCGTTGTTCCGACAACCATTTTTTTTTCTACAATTCGCTGTTTCAACGGAGTTTTGCTAACAGATATACTAGCTTTGATTAGCAGCTTATAAATCAAGTCGGGTAAATTGTAACACCATTATTTAATCTCACGCCCACTGATAATTTTTAATCAGAAAAAATATTTTTTTGCTGTTACTTTTATTCAAAGACACGTGAAAATGATGTGTTGTATTATATGATATTGTGCTTTTTAGCTTACCGTTTAGTTTGGACCTTATGGTTTTCCTTGCTTCCCCGGTCTTGTAATATATATATACTAGCATATTATTATGAATGTATTTACGTTTAATATTTGTAGCAACATTCCAGTCAAACCTGCAAATAGAGTATATATATATCTCATTTAGAACCTATTCTACAGCTTGTGTTTCCTATCTGGTTTTTATTTATGGCGGGTTGCTGTTGACAGCAAACCTACCAAACCAATGATTTAAACAGTATCATTCACACATTCCAGTACCCGCCATTTTACCCAGACACTTTATTCTGACTCTGGACCGACTCGTCATTGTATTTTCTCCTAAATGCTGCGTTCTTTGCGTAAAAGCAGCAAATACCAATTTTAATATCTTTGATTTAACCAGGGATCGAACCTATGACCTTCCGCACTCGAGGCGAACACGCTAACCTATATGAAAGTTGAAATATATGGGGTAAAATCCCAGAGAGACAAAATCAAACCATAAGAAAAGCAGAGTAAATTACAAATTTAGAGGTCTCCACAAGGTCTTCAACAAAGGGTGGAATACCACTCTTTGTGAAAAGCTCCAAATCGCCCCGATAAAAAATTGTGTATGCGTAAAATAATACTGCTTTTACCGGAACATTATTAAAAATGTACATGTAACAAAACATTAATCACAAGGACAAACAAACCTATGACCACAATTCCTGACTTGGGACAGGCACACGAGGCATGTGTTGGGGTTGAACTAGTTTAGAAGGATAAGTATTAAAAGGGTATACAAAATAGTTTCTTCAGCATATTATATGTTCTAGTGTTATGCCGTACCCAACCCTCTCCTAACAAGTGGCCAAAGGAAAAATCACAAAAAACACTACGACAGCACCAAACGTACGACAAAACTAGACAGAAATTCTCCAAAATCCACCACTGAGACGAAAAAGCCAGTGACTGCAATAGCAATATCACACGCCTGACAAAGCAACCGATTTCTCTAATCTTACAATCCATATACTGGAATATCTAAAAATACACGACATTGTCACACTGCCTTGGATTTATTTATATAATAATAACAACATCGACAGAATAAAAACTGGAAGTATTATTATCTTCACGTATAATTAAAGTAAGAAGTTTCTACTGTCTTACTATAAACTTTTAAATAGAAAAATCCCTACTTCTACTCAATCTTTCAATTCCCTCAACGAACATGAAAAAATATGGATTCCACACTGGTGGTTTTGTATTTTTAAATATGTCATGCATATTCAGGACGAGAACAAGTTCAACAATTATAAATATCGAAAAATGGGTGGGATGGGACACAACAGGGCAACGGTTTTTAACTGCCGCTGGAAAAAGAGAGTGATGTATCGGGACGAAAAATTTAGCCCTTTGTAGCGGCATTAACCTGCTCTTTTTCGATAACTACAAAAGGGGTTTTTTACGTGCAAGGAGTGTGGCACTTTCCAAACACGTCACCCGCTATGGTCCACGGCCAGACTTTCCGTATTATAACCTGGCAACCCCCCAACGAGAGGCCTCCCCTATCCGCCACCTGGGGTTCGCCTGGGTCACATGTTCAAGAATTTTGGACATTTCCAAGCGAGGTAACTCGAACTGATAAACCGTACTGGTTTACGGTTACATACTGGTAACCAGCAGCGAAGAGGAGATAACTCCATCTAAAACGTGTTATCTCCACTAGGTGTCATAATGGTCGGCATACATGTTAATTAATCTCATTAGCGGGATTTCCAAATTCGGTTAATATCGGCAATTATGTCATCAACTATGGAATTAAGACAGAAAGTTCATCGAGATTATAAGTTAATGAATGAAGGAGAAGTTTTGAACGTGAAG
>JAULBM010028909.1:0-11121 GCA_032357055.1 Geukensia granosissima
TAACGTGTGAATCGTGTGCGTGTAACGTGTGAATCGTGTACGTGTGGTTGGGAACCTTTTACGTTCCAGGGGGTGTACCATGTCAAACAAACAAACTATATTAGAGTTCTAAAAATTTTAATAAATAAGCATATGATTCTTTGTGGATAATCTTCTTTTTTTTTCAGAAACAAGGACATTACATGTATTTGCTGAGGTGACCATGACATAAAATCTAGGTCAGTTGACTGATGTAAACAAAGGATCAAGAAAGTAAATAACAGAAAACGGAGCAATACAATTAGATAAGTATTATTTATGTTTATGAGTTAAAGTCATGTATATTAACAAATGCATATTTTAAAATATTTGTACATGTTAAATTAATTAAGGAAATACCCCTTTCTTTTTAGTTAATAATTCGAAAAAAGGGGGCATTGGCTATTGAAATAAAATGCCTATAAGCAGATAAAAATGTTCACTGAATGTGTCCACATTTACCGGTACTCGAGTTTAAAGTGTAAATTTTGCATATTGTGTTTGAAAATGGCTACATATCTATTGTTCCCTAAATCAATGTTGATTTCACGTTCGATTCTAGGTTGATTCAACATTGATTCTAGGTTGACTCCACATTGAGTCTAGGTTGATTCCACATTGATTCTATGTTGATAACACATTGATTCAAGGTTGATTCAACGTTTAGTACCAATGTTGAATCAACGTTGATGCTTCAACGTTGATCTCAATTTCCAAAATCTAATATAACTTCAACATTGATTCAACGTTGAAAGCCAACATTGATTCAACATTGAATCAACGTTGAGTGCCTGCTGGGTTAGCATTAACGTTTTACCAGTATTAAATACCAAAATCAGGTGATTCTATTTTCGCTTCGTCCGACAGGGTCTGGCAAATCTGCCAAAAAACACTTTAATATCTTGTGAAATAATTACCGTAAGATACGTGAAAAATAGACAAAAACTTGCTCTGACTATACCATGAGGGTGCTTTGCTCTACATAACACTTAAATAAATTGCATCACTGATCATTTTACAATTGCAAAAACACATAAAATTGTTAATGGACAATAAAAGAAAATATTTTTAACTGTGCATGTTTCATGATTTTCCTTTCAGCCATGAGCCTGCCTGTGTTCTGTCTTAACAATTATCGTTTATCTCATTGGTATCTTTGATTTTTTGTAATTTTTCTAGTATGTGTTCTCTAACACGTATATCTAATTATCAAATTTATTTGTTGTTTAATATACTTCAGGCAATCTTAAAGGAATAATTCTCAGTAGTAAAGCTTTTTTCAAATGCTGTTGTGTTTGAAGGATAATAAATATATAACAAAATACCAATTACGGTCTTATGCACTGTATGGCGATTACGTTGATTTCCAACTCGTCAGCAGTGATCGAAGTCAAAATGTTGGAAATCCGATTAAAATACAGTGACATTTAATAAGGACAAACATCAGAATCAATACAAACTACATGTAAATAAATAGAAGTCCAAACTTATCAAAGGCATCAGAAGAAATAGCTTTTGAAATTTATGGTAAATTTAAATTAATTAATTTATAAATATTATTAAATTCATGAAACGCCCTTCTAAACAATACAACTGAACAACAGTGTTTTATTGATTAAACATAAACTTGTAATATCTTAGGGTGGGCAGTTGAATTGGTCGGTCCACAACAAATCCCCGGATCCAAGTCAGCAGCTTTTAGGCTACTGTAGGACCGAACTTATTAATTTACAATTAGACTACTATGGATATTTCAGTACCTTGATTGCTGTGAATGTTTGTATCATCTTTTACACACAGAAAGAGAGAACCGACCACAACAAACGACAAATACCACATGTGTTTGCATGAATTATCTCCCCTTTATTGGGACTAACCCAATTCAGTAAAACAAAGGATGGCATATAGGGATTTTGTCTGTTACTGTTTCAGCTATTTTGAACAAAGCTATTTGGCTTGATGATTCATACTGTGAAACCATCCGCCGACATGGATGACTGTTATTGAAGATTATGATACTTTGGTGGCATATGTTCGAAACAACTTCGATCAAATGATCATAGGGTGAATTTCATTTTTGAGAACTCCATTTAAACCAACATTGGGATTTATTTTTCCAAAAACATAACATAAAAAGTGAACTGAAGACTCGTTTTACATGAATTTAATCGTATGATTTAAAGCCAAATGTTATACAAACATAATAATTCAAGGCTATTCTACGCAGCAAGTCAGCATGATAAATAAAACGCTGTATCCTGGGAGACTCTGGTTTAAAAAATGTTTTAGAATAAAGAGGCATGTTGTAAAACATGGAGTGGAGTCTGGAGTGATTTTTGGAGTGGAGTTTGAAGTCATTTATGGAGTGAATTTTGGAGTCATTTTTGGAGTACAACAAAAGAGTCTATAATCAATTTCATTCAGGCTCTAATTTTATTTCTCAATGTTATATATAGATATTTAAGCAATTATAATATCAATCAAAATATAAATGATTAAGGTGTACAAAACTTGTCAAAATTAAGTGTTTGACTAATATTTATTTAAGATACATGATACAATAGGTAATTAAAACTTTATACAGTCAAACTTGCATTTAAAGGTCACCAAAGGAAAATGTAAAATTGGCTGCTAAAGACAGGTGGCTGTTTATTCAAGTTTCTTTTTGACTGAAACATTCAGCAAAGGGAAATTGAAATGTGGCTGTTAAAACCAGGTTATTGCTTAATCAAGGTGACCACATCAGCAGGTTTGACTGTAGTTGAAAATTAAGGTACTAAGGTACTGTTAAATGTGAAATAGAATTCAAACCCTTTTGTGAGCCTCTACTTCCTTATGTGGAACAATTATTTCACATAGATTTACAATTTTTTCTCCATTCTGGTGGGTGGAGTCATTACCAAAACAAAGGGAGATAATCTTACCTAGTTTCATCTATATACACGGTTTCTAAAACAGATGCTGCATAATCTAGATTCTTTTGCAAATCTTCTTTTGAAATATCTTCTTTCTGAAGTCTTCGTATCAAATTTCGTAACCTAAAAATATATAAGATGTAATTTAAAAAATATTTCTAATGAATATATCACAAAACACTTTCTTTGCATAAAACTTTAAATATTTTTTTTATGCTTGAAAAAAATTCACTCATTTTAAGGGCCATGCTAAATTGTTTTAATAAAAAATTTCAAAGAGGTTTTCTTTGGAAGTGACATTCCACATGTCTTGCTTTATATAATATAAGTTAAAGACCTACTTACTTTTTGCAATAAAATCAGACATGATTTTGCCAACATAGAAATAAAGCAGAAATGGGTTATTGAAAGGCGATTCTATGTGTAATAAAGGATGCAATTCAGAAAAATCCCAGTTTTGAAAAGCGGAAAAAAAATCATGTCAGAAAAAAGGAAAACAAATCTGCCATTGTCCCCAATCATTAGTCTGCTAATATAGTTTGAGAACCAGAAAATTATATTTGAATTGCCTATCAGCCATGTGACGTGAAAATGCCTCTGATGCTCTGGAAACATGTCAACGAAATTAAATTAGGATTATGTAATCTTGGTAGTCATGGTTTCCTCCCCTGAGAGAAGGCCTTTGTCGTTCTAAAAAAGACCGTTGCTTCAAACATTGATTTTGATACGTTCAAACTGCTTTTTTTTATTCATAAAAGTTAGTAACCTATATTTGTAAAATATAACATAAGGGGGTACCCAACACCATCACGAAAATAAATTCCATTTGTTTAAATTTTTAAAAATTTTGTTTAGACATTTACTTCAATGAAAGAAGGAAAACATGAAAATTTCAAGAAATTTGAACCACTCATTTCTCTGGAATTATTTCAATAGATATATAATTTCATCATCAAAAATTTTGATCACTGAGATGCATTAATTTTAATATAAAAAGATACATAATTAACACGTTTAGATGAGTTTTTCAGGGTTATTTCCCTTAGGTGTATGGTACCCCCTTAAATCATAAACAAGAGAGAAAAAATTCATGGAAAAATTTATGGCAGAATTACTCCAACGATAACTGCCAAACAAAGTCAGATAACATATATTATACTTAAGTATACATTTTTACAATATTTGCATACTCCTAAAATACTGTAGTGGTTTGATCTCTTTAGTTATACAACGGTATATTCATGGACGCCTTGTAAATTAATTCTTAATGATATTGTTGCACCCATCTTGTATTTCCAGATTCAAATATTCTGTATTCCTTGTATTAATTAAGTGCCCAGAGAGCTAAAAATAATATAATCACAGGTTGCCTAAAAGAATCTGCAAAGTCTTTTCAAGTCTGGTTTGAAGTCCTTTTAATTTTTGTAATTTAGAATCAATTCTAGTTTCCCAACCCTACATTAAATGTCTCTCGATATCATATTGCCGTTTTCTCAAAAAATGTTTTGTTTATCAATACTGCAATAGCAGGAGTTTGCGAGTGCGCTTAAGGATTTAGATCAAAATTAAAGTAAGGGATCACTTATAGTGGCAGGGACACTTAATACAAAGAATATAGTTTTTAGAGTATACCTAGTATTTAAAATTAACTATATACAAACCTAATTGAGCAAACATGGGAAGCATCAGGGGTGTCCACTGGAGGAAGTTTTTCCACCCCAAGGTCAACACTGGCGTATGAATCCTCTGTGCTGACTGAGGTGCGACTACTGCTTGTTGAGCCCACTTTGGACTTTGAGCTTGTGCGTCGTAATACTGTAAGTGATCCTGCCCCTGGAAAAAAATGTCAGTCATGAGCACTACCATACATGGAATGAGGTCATGAAAGGTTAAATGACCCGGAAAACCCGCCTCACCTTAAAACAAACGAGTCAACCAAATAAATCATAATATCAGGGTTTGGTTTTGCTTATACTGTATAGCTGGTTATTTTCGCGGGGTGCTAATTTTAGCGTATTTTAGCCGTCTCTAGAAAATCGCCAAAATAAATCCCGCTAAAATTTCCATCTGAAGTCAAGTACATTTCACCGCGTTAATTCAATATTCAACGGTTACGGTATAACTGGTTGACCTTTGACCATAATCCTTACATGTATATCACCTTTACCAAATAACAATTACGGGTAATTGTATAACATGTACAGGTAAGTCGTGAGCTACCGTTAAGTGAACCTATATTCAATTAAGTATTGCGTAAACGTTTAATGGTGTGCATCTTATTTTTTTTAATCAAGGAAGAAAGTCTGATACCACCTAAAAAGTCATGGTCGAAACTCTTACAACAATATCACTATCTTTTACAGTTACACATTTTTTTCTTCATTGCGCCAAAATAAAAACCACTAAATTTTTTGCTATACCTTTTCACCTCGAAATTGTCAATTTTTACACCCGCGAAAATAACCCGCTATACGGTAACTTATAATAAGTGTCCCCAATCTTTCATATATTTTGTATAGGTGGTAACATGCAAGTTTTCAAAAAACAAAAATTTTAAAACAAAGGTTCCATTGTTCAAATATAGATTCTTTTTATAATATCCCCTAATCGAACAACAAAATATTCTTGAGCAATCACTATTCAAATTCAACAACATGAACTTTAAAGTTTTAAAAGGACTCAAATTTCTACAATTTTGTTTTAACATGGCTTATTTTCAAAATGGTTTTATATAAATTCATCCAATTCCAACAAAAAATATAGTTTCTAAGTAGCTTACAAAGTTAGACAAATGATTTTAGTTTCCAAGGGGTATAACTTATTTGACCTTTGAATCAAAATAAAGCTTCTGTACAAATTTTAACCAAATCCTCCAAAAAATATAATTTCTTAACTTGAATTCAACGTGTTTTTAGGGCTGAAAATCCTACCAAAATTTTATAACCAGGCCAATTTTCAATTTCATTATAAAACTATAAAGGTTCCAAATAAAAATAAAAAAAATTCACAGGGCAAAAAGACCAATATTTATGTTTTTCAGAGGCATAACCCCTACTTAAGTTTCCAAACAGCCTCCATTTTTGTATTCATTCAAATAAAGCTACAATATAAATATTATCTATATCCAAGAAAAATAGTGCCGAAAATAATGACAGCCATCCCACCTTTTATGTCCCAGCTCCACTTTGAGACAAAGGACAAAAACATACAAGTGTCTCTTCCCATTCATATTTATTGTATTTTACAAGTATTTCATGGGGTATAGTTCCTACAAAATTTTCAAACTTGTCTCGGTTTGAGAAAGTGTCCATAAAAAGCTTCCGTAAAATTTGTATACAAGTATACAATCTGCAAAACTTTTTTGACAATTTCTAAGAATATAATTTGCAAAACTTGCAAATTTACTTGGTTTATTTTGAATAGTTACACAGAACAGAGTATGAAATTAGCATACTTTAAGAACCCCCATCAAATAAACTGAATAACAAAAAGCAACAACCCACTACAACATTTAAAAACACCAATCAAATAAACTGAATACCAAAAGCAACAACCCACTACAACATTTAAGAACCCCCATCAAATAAACTGAATACCAAAATGCAACAACCCACTACGACATTCAATTAACAGCAGGCTTTTTATAAGATAATCCATTCAGAGAATAGTTCTCAAATCATAAATCATAAAAGTGACCACTAAATACAGTTCTTTACTAAATTTAGAAAATGAAAGTTCAAGGATTTAATCTTCGTACTCCCAATAACAATAGATTAATGCTCCATCATTCTTATACTATCGTCCATCATTATTATTATTGAACAGGGACTTGTAGGAATGAAAAGTAATTTCTCTGATGACTTTCAATTGATTTATCTATCATTAGATTCAGTGGTTTTCTGACGGGTTGGACCAGAACTGGATGATTTTTACAGCAACCTGACAATTCTCGCCACCATCACTTTGACAGGTGACATAGGTCTCCGTTATCAATAAATGAATCCTAAGAGTTTAACTGATGGCCGACAAAGAGTTTTCATTTTTCTCTGATAGATAATTTGATGCCTCGTCAAAATGGCTGTCTTCAATTTTTGTAGTTCACTAGCCAAATAAATAATGTCTGAATAAAGAGGTTCATTAAACAACAGGTCAACAATTTGTGATTGCTGATAAAAAATAGTGAAATAATGTTTATGGAGAAATATTTGCAATATTCCATATTCAAACAATTTTTTAAACCAGAGGATCCCAGGTGTCTGTATCTAAAACCTGATTTTAAAATAATATATAACAAAACCTGATTTTAAAATAATATATAACAGAGTCTTCTGTTGCCTTTATGCAGGTGAGTTTGCCAGACACAATTCTGATATTTTATCTCAGAAGTCAGTTAAAACTGTTAAAAAACAACCCCTTTTCTACCATTGTCTTCCCCCAATCTTCTTTAAGATCAGTCATTCTATACTGTTTAATAATCGCTCTCCTCATTTATGCTAATGGTCAAATGCTCAAAATGATAGGACAACAAATGAATGTTTTGCCTCTTGACTAAAATATCTTTGGCCAGTTGGCCTGTTTACAATGCTAAAAAACCCCCCTCCCCATTTACCATTTAAAACATTGGTCATTTAAAACCCCTTTCTTATTTACCATTTACCACATCAGTCATTTAAAATCCCCCTCCCCATTTACCAATTAACAACACTGGTAATTTAGAACCAGAAACTTCGCAAAAAAAAGGAAACAATATATCAGAAACCTCATATCAAAATGAAATCATTTACCAGACACTTCACATTAAAATGAAACAATATACTAGAAACCTCCCATTAAAATGAAACAATTAACCAGATAACTCACATTAAAATGAAACAATTAACCAGACACCTCACATTCAAATGAAACAATTTACCAGAAACCTCGCAATAAAAGGAAACAATATACCAGAAACCTCACATTAAAACGAAACAATTCACTAGAAACCTCAAATTTAAATGAAACAATTTACCAGGATTCTCACATTAAAATGAACAATTAACCAGAAATAAACACTAAAAAATAAGAACTACAAATCTTACCTCCTAACAAAAATGTCTCAAAGTAAGTTGGCCATCACTGTGAAACAATCACCCTCCTAATTAATAACTATTTGCCATTTCCCCACAATCTTCCTAAAGATCAAAACAATTCATCAGAAACCCGACATGGACAGTGTTTTACACCACTCTCCATTCTGCCATCGATCATTTTTTGAAATCTTCTTAAAGATCATAAAAATATACCAGAAAACCCTCATGAACACGATAGGAAACATAACAGAAGAATTAGCTCCGGACAAAAACGTCTCAAGAGACAGTGTTTAACACCCCTACCCATACTGCCGTTGATCATTTTCTCAAATCTTCTGAAAGATCAGGAAATAAGGACGATTTACCAGAAAAACCACATGAATATGATAGGAAACAAAATGGAAAAATCATCTCCAGACAAAAATGTCTTAAGAGACAGTATTTTACACTCCTCCCCATTCTGCCATTGATATTTTCTCAGATCGTCTGAAAGATCAGATACATGCACCAGAAACCCCACATAAACATGATAGGAAACAAAACGGAAAAATTATCTCCGTACAAAAAAGTTTCAAGAGATAGTGGTAAACAATCTCCTCCCCATTTATACCATCAGTCATTTTCTCCAATCTTCCTAAAGATCAGAATAATTCACCAGAAACCCCACATAAACATGATAGGAAACAAAACGGAACAATTATCTCCGGACAAAAAAGTTTCAAGAGATAGTGTTAAACAATCTCCTCCCCATTTATACCATCAGTCATTTTCTCCAATCTTCCTAAAGATCGGAATAATTCACCAGAAACCCCACATAAACATGATAGAACTACAAATTACTGGATCAAATTTTCCTCTCGACTGGTAATGCTTGGATGATAACTAGATTACTGTATAATGCTTAATAGAATAACAAGATTTCATAAGGAGGCTTAAAGATCATTATCGAGGGTCATGCAATAAATGAAATCTAAGGTGGACAGTGCTTAGAAGTTACTTAAGTGACAGGGACAACATGTGAGTTGAGAGCTTATAAAGTTTATACTTAACGGTAATGGATCTACAGAGAAAATCAACATACATAATTTTTTATAGAGAATCATTAACAGGTTAGGGAACAAGCTCCAAAACTTGCCTTTGCCAAAAAAATAGCCAAGTTCTTCTTGGTTCGTATGATAATTGATTGCTGTTCTTCATCTCAAAGTTACAGTGAGGCCTTCAACACAAAGTAAAAACTCACACCTCACAGTAAGTTCAAGATGGCCCCTAGCACCAGTTTGAGCAGAATTATTTGCTAGATGTTGAAAACATCTAGCAAAGATAACAGATAACAGTGAAAATTAAACTTCTACAGGTCCATTACAGTCTTCAATAATGGTCCATACTATATGAGGCCCCAAAATACAAAATGATTTGAAACTATTCACATAAAATGACAAATGACCTAATCTATTGAAAAAATGGTGAACGAATAACAAAAAATGACTTTTTTGTCATTTTTTTTTTCAACACTAAATCCAAATGGACGTGTTTAAATTGACACCGCAGTTAGGGAAAACTTGGTTTCCTGATCGGTTGCTTTTGGGTTTTTAACTAGCAGACAGCAACTGCGAGTACACTTTTGAGGTCAATACTTTTGTTGTTTCTTGTATTAAGTTTTTATTATATTTGTTATTGGTTTCCAGTATCGATCTCAAGTGTTAAATCCATATCAACCGTTTTTTATAGTGTATTTTTTATTGTTGTTTTGTCACACCACTGTCCCAGGTTAGTAGCGCTCACCAACCGGTTTAACCCCGCCACATACTAATGTGCCTGTCCCATGCCAGGAACCTGTAGTCCAGTGGTTACCGTTGTTTTGTTAGTCATTTATTGTTATATGTTCACCATCTTTGCATTAGATTAGGTCGATTGTCGTGTTTTATGTATAGTTTCACATTTTATATTTCCGGCCTTTTACAGCCTCCGTTATGGTATGGACTCTAGGCCATTGTTGAAGGCCATAATGGGACCTGTAGAAGTTTAAATTCTACTGTCATTAGGTGGGTGGCTGTCTCTTGGACAATCATGCCACGTCTCCTATTTTTATATTTCTGACAACGATTTCTGTCTGTCCCTTTGGTATCTTCGAATTCGTTTTGCAAAAATTACAGTTTAATGCTAGTTTTGCATATTTTCCTTCGAAACTTTTTTTTATGCATTGAAAATTACACGATTTAGAATTGACTATCCTTTAATTTCCCATCCTTACACTTTTCTCCCAGCGAGTGGATTGAACGCTGCAAGCATGTTTTTCACCTTCAGATACATTGTTCAATTGCTTATAATTTCCTAAATGGCGCACAATGTTATTCCGGTACTGCAATTGAAACATTTAACATATGTTTTTTACCTATTCGATCGTCCTTGAATGACACAGCTTCGTACATTTTTAAAATAAAAAATTGAATCAGTATTAATATTTTGAAGAAACACTGGTATTTAATCATTTATTATTTCTAAAGAATATAGAAAGCTTTGTCAAACGTGATCCAAGAGCATCTAAATATATGATTGTGTTCCGCAAACATGAGGAAAACATTGTTGGGAATTTTATTTACTATAAACATGGAAATTTTCGCTTGGGAGGTTTTTTTGCTTATTTCTCGTTTTGAACTTTTACGCGAAAATAACCACTCGCGAATATTAAATATTATAACTGTAGAAATGTCCTATACCGCAAAATTAATATCTTTCAATGTACATTTCGCAAAAATAACACCCCGCGAAAATATTTACGTTTGTTAAAACTGTTATACACTAGAAAAAAGGGAGGGAAGACAATAACTCAATATCGTAATATTTTTAACTCAATCGCAAGTTCTCTTAGTGCACAAATTACTATCCAGGGCTGCGTTGTTCAACTTCGTTTTAAACAAATGCAGTGTTTAAGTTTAATGAGAGATTGAATATCTAATACTGCATTAGTAAACACCGAATTAAAATTGTGTTGTTGAGTGTGTTTTTAAGATGGTGTTTGTTAATCTCTGCATTAAAATTTAATTCTGCATTGAATCACTGTAATACCCATAATTCTCTGTCACTAAGCACCTGTAAACATGATCATATATTTTTTTCTG
>JAULBM010028920.1:0-11118 GCA_032357055.1 Geukensia granosissima
CTTTATCTTTTCCTACTCTCCAACAAGTCCCAGATGTTTTAGGTCCATGTAAATATCCTATAGATTTGGAGACTTCAGTAAAAACTTCCGCTTCTTCACTACTGATAACATGAGTTGGCTGAAATTCTTCTGAAACAAATAAATGCACTAATATTGCCTACATCCAAGCATATCACGACTATACGTATTGAGATTTACATTTAATTGAAGAAATATGAAATATTTGACCAGTTTAATAGGATTCGGTCAACAAAATGAAACAAAAGACAAATGTAGCTGAGAATTAAAGTTAGAGTAACACAAAACCCTACAAAAACCAGGGCAAGTTCAGGTGCTCCGGAAGGGTAAGCAACTCCTGCTTCACTAGCGGTAACCCTCTTGTTACTCAGTAGACAAAACATTTATAATTCATATATAATTTTAGACTATTAGGGCCTTTGAGTTCAGGTTTGGTGTTATTTACATGTTTAATGCTTATAAATATGTTTTAATTTATCAATAATAATCACATTAACTATAATTCTGATTATAAGGTACAGCGACATGCAAAAAGTATTTCGTCACTGTCATTTTTTCACCAAATATTTCAAAAATCTTAATTTTGTTACTAATTGTGAAGTCATTCCTACTTCAATTTTCAAAACCTTTTTAAATTAATCCAGAATATTTTATAGTTTTACGGTTTATTTCCATACTATTTTCTGATTTGTTTTTTCAAAGAACTGCTGACTTAAACAGAGAGTTAAACTTTGAAATATAAATTTTACCTACATTTGACAACCAAAAATTTTGATTTAATCATTGGTTCTTTCAAGCAACAACACAGAAAATTATGTAAAAAAAAACAACAAGTCTGGATACAAAATGTCTTTCCTGTATATGCCATATATGCCATGACCCTATAAACCGTGGAAACAATGATTTTCTAATCTAAATATTCAGCAAGTAATACCACCAGGACATTTAATTAAAACAAATCTATAGTCAGAAATTTAAAACATGATAAAGAAGGTGAGTTACGACACTTGACTAAAGACGATGAACAATGAAAATGAAAATGTAAGGACATAAAATACATGGCAGATACTGTTGACCTACCACTTACAGTTACTGAGAATCAGACCTAAAACTTGACCCTAGTCAATGGGTCCCTGACATTAGATATGTGGTAGACTGACATGTACTCCTAATAATCATTAAATCACACCAAATATTGTTGATTTATCACTTAAAGTGAGAAATAGACCAAAACATTAAAACTTGACCCTAGTCAATGGACTGTGAAATTGAGGTCAAGGACAAAAGGCATGTGGCAGACTGATAGGTACTCCTATAATCAATGAGCACAACCAATATTGCTGACCTACTAAATATAGTAAATGAAAAATAGGCCTAAGCATGAAAACTGGACCCTGGTCAATGGACCGTGAAAATGAGGTCAAGGATGTGTGTTGTGTACGTAACAGGAGATGCTTACCCTCCAAAAGCACCTGATCCTACTCTTGTTTTATCAAGGAGTTTAAGAATTCCAAGCCAATTTGTTGTTTTTGTCATTGTTTTATCTTCACTGTACTTTAATGGCTGTGGCTGGTTACCAACAGCAAAAATATGGAGAGGCAAAAAAATGCTTGGAGTAACTTTTGTTGCATTTTTCAAAAGGAATCATTTGCAAAAAAAAACCCATCAAAATCGGACGAGAAATAAAAAAGTTTCAAAAATTAGGGCGTGGCCATTTTTGGACCCCCTATATCTCAATAACAGTAATAGATAGGTCATGACGCTTATGGCCTATTATGTTGAATTTTTCATGAGGAATACAATGAAAAAAACCCATCAAAATTGGACAAAAAATAAAAAACTTACATTTGAAAATTGAAAAAATCCCCTTTTGGACCCTCCTTAAAAAACGGTCGAGGCTACATCACCCAAAATCATTCCCAACCTGTATTCTATATAGAGTATCATTGTGTTAAAATTTGAATTGGATCCAAATAATAGAACTAAAGTTATTGAACGGAAACCTAACTGTCTACGGACGACGACGCCGACGCCGATATGCCCATAACATAATTACGACCACAAAATTTTTGCTGTCGTATAAAAACCAATGTAATAAAAAATTTTAAGTGCATCATTTTATCGGTAATTTGAGGCAATTCTCTTTGATCTGTACTGACTGATAATTCCTGTACAGGTCTACTGGCACAGATAAAAAAATTATCGGCTTGTTGTGATGAATATTTCACTTTGTCAAACATTAACATGGCGTGCTTTCTTTTCATGAATAAAATAGATCCGACGTCATATTTAATATTACCGATAAAAAGAATATATGACATTTTGTATCTTGTACTGACTTTATCACAATAAAATATTTTCCATGATAAAGTCAGTACAAGATACAAAATGTCCTATATTCTATATTTCATTCCGCTGTATAAAGTCAAAATATTGCAATTTTTTTATTGCAAGGGAAATTTGTTTTTAATATTACATGTGAATGAAAGGCCTTTTATGACATTGCAGTATTCGTTGGGGTATAAACAGTGACACAGATACATGTGTAAAGAAACAAAAAAAATATCATTAAATATTTAATTATGATTCATGGATAAATGTTTTGTATTGAAGATTGTTCATTTAATGTACTGGTAACCACCTGGGCATGTCGGCTTGTTAAAACTAAACATGTTAATTTTGCCAAGGGGTTAAAGGGTTAATTAAAGATTAACTGATAACCATCTTAAGTTGATTTCACAGCTTCAATTGGGCAATTGGCTTGGGTGTGAGTCATTACCATAATCAGCTCTAAATAACAAATTTAAATGAAAAAAATTTAATGTCTGTATTGACCATTTTGTTATTGGACAAAATGAACAAAATATTGGATATGTCCAGTAAAAACAGAGGTTTCCAGATCCATGATACCAGTTACAAATTTGATGGGTAATAATAAATTGCAACTTGCTCAATAATTAAGAGATTTATTAACTTTTTAAATATTTTTTGTCACATTGGCAATATTGGTTGGCCAGGATTCCTAATAAAAATTTGAATGAGAGTGACCCTAAATCATTCCACCAAAGTTTTCCTCTGGTCTGACCAGTGGTTTCAGAGTAAAGAATCTTGAAATAAATGGGACAGAAAATTGACATACATTTGGGTCAGAAGGTATAAGGATAAAATGAAATTATGAACATAAATGGATGCGTTTAAAAATAATAATTTTTTTAGCTTGCATGTAGTCTGCAGACTATTTATTTTATAACCTCACCTTGCGCCACATTCAATCTGAGAGTTCTCGTCATCACTTGAAGCAGGCCTGAAAATACAAAGTATTTTATTATCTTTTGTTTTCACTTTGTTTGTTGTAATTTTATTGTTGTATTTTTTGGACTATAAGACAAAACTTTTCTTAAAAGATGGAGTTGCTACTTTATAAGTCTTTAATGGAAAATACAGATTATCCCTATAGTCCACATAGGATTCAAGTCCAAGTACAGTATATAAACATGAAAATTGATTATGAAATCACAATGACATTTGTTGAGCTACTTTTTACCCCTTGTAAGCCATTAATCTGATTAAAAAAACCATATTGTAAGATGGTAACACCTCCAACATTTATTAATTAGAGTAATTAACATCTAATCAAGGTAAGGCCTAAAATAAAATATTGTTTATTTGCTGTTTATTGACTGACCCTGAAAAATCGGCCCGACTGTCAAAATTCTATTGTGCCTATTTTTAAAAATATTTTTTTATTCAATCCGGATATTCCGGTTACTGCTGGTATGGTTTTGCAATTAGATTGAATATCAAGTTTATGTTTTTGGTGTGTATTTATTACTTCATCACTGTTGATAAAATACAATATTTTTACTACCTACCAACCCAACACTCTGAGAGTACAGTCGAAAACAGCAAACAAACATATTTTTAAGGTCGGCCTAAGGTACTGAGGGGCCAACAAGAGGGTTGACAAATTGACAATTTACCTGTAATACAAATAGATATTAATTTTTTATGTTAATTTTTAAAGGCTATTCCCTGTTAAAAAAATATTTATATATGTTTTTGCACCATTTCCATAAGTTTTGGCAAAAGCAAAATGCAAAACAGATAGTATCATAAATAAAGCATTGTAAGATTAGAAATGAATGGTCATCAATACATGGTTAAACAAACTAGAGGCGATAGACAGTACAGGAAATGTGTTATTCCACTCTGTACAGCTACAGTTAACATGCACTTAGACAATGTTACCAAACACTGAACTTAAACTATGTTTCCCACATCCCAATTTGTCTAAGCATCAGTTGGATATTTGAGATAAAGTATCATCATCAAAAATCATGTTTTCTTAAAGTGCCAAAGTGGTAAACATTTAAAAGTGTAGATAATTATTTTACAAATTACATGCCAATAAGTCTTGATCAAATGGCCTAATTTACATGATTTACTGATACAAAGTTCAAAACTGCAGTTGAGGATGTGGCTAGTTGATTATGATTAAGGAAAATTTTGATGGATCCTAAGAGAAAATAATAAATAAAAAAAGAATAAGCTAGAGGAAAAGTGAGACATTTTTAGGGATCTTACTTCAACATATCAATTTTAATAATCCCAAATCCTTTTTTTAATATAAATCAAAGCATGTAGTCACTTGAATATGTTTCACATGAATTCATATAATTTTCTGAAATAGTTTAAAATTGATGCACAAGTGACCCAATAAAAATTCTGTGAATTCATTAGTACTGAAAGACCGATTCTTACACCAGCAGGTCACAGTTCAGGAGAATGTAGGCCAGGCTTCATTTTGCATCAGAATGCAACTTCACCCGCCTTCTACATGCATGCAATATAACATCTTTAAAAGTACAACAACAAAAATCAGTTAACTTTTTGTAAATTAATTATATGTTTAAAGTAGTAATGTCATGAATGTAACATCACGTTTATATTTGTCAAAGCTTTAATTACATGTATTTGATATTTTAGCATTATTTTGAATTAATTTAATATGATAGTATGAAAATAAAATGTATAATATTTTATTAAATTTCATAGTTTTTTATATGTTTCTAATGGTAAAGATCGATACAACATGTATACACATGAAAAATATATATATAATAATAATAATAAATTTTGTATCTTCATGCCAAGTTTCATGAAGAAAGCTTGTACCAGGCACATCTGAATGTGGATTATTGGTCTTGCCCTCATATAATTTTGCTGCCTTAAACTTTTTAAAATATCATATTTGCATAGTGAAACATAATGGCCTATTTTAACCATTTTTTGCATAGATTTTGTTTTAGAAACATAGGCTGTAAAATTTCTTATCGATGAAAAGTTGTAATAAGATAAGCTGAACATTTTTGCAATTTTTTTTATTGAATCATATGGAACAAGCCATCTTGAGGAAAAACAACACAAATTTGGCCATGAAATGTTTCAGATTTACAGTTTTGCAATCCTATAGTAAATTTATGAAATCATCACAACTGGCATACTAAAATTAAGGCAGTTATTTATTAACTGGAAATATTCAAACATTTTACTAAATATTTTAGATTATATTATATTCAGTTGAATTTAATGGCCAAAGACCCATCAAGAACCTACTCACTTTTCTTAACCAGAAAACTTAAAACTACTTTTTATTACCCATCATCTTTTTTATCCACCATTAACTGTAAGGTGGCATCAAGTCTACTTCTTGCTGAGTTCACTTCAGCAACACCTGAAAAAATAGTTCATCCATGAGTTCTAAAGGAATATTTTTGTAGGAGTTATGCCCCTTAATCACTTAAGAAAATTGACAAAATGTCCTTGTAAGCACTCTAGCAAATTTATTTCTCATCCAATTTGGATAATATTTATAGAGTAACTTAAACTAAATGATACCTCAAGGTACTTCAAAGATAATCCTAATCCAATATTTTTGTAAGAGTTATTCCCCTTAATCACTTGGGAAATTCACAAAATGTCCTTGTAAGGGTTTGTGTATTAGTCTTAAAAACTTTGCTGATATCATTTTAATTTTTATATTATGTCATCATAAAACTTGTTTCACAATGCCGTACCAGCAGGGGACTTTGGAACACTGTTCCATATTTATTATTTAACTTCTGGATTAATGAGTTATTGTCAAACTGGAAGCATTTCTAATCTTACAATATCAGACAATTAATGCTACAATAACAGACATTTAATTGATAATTTCTTTATTTTTTATTCTAAGTATTTCTTATTTTCAGTTTCAATTTTCTACATCTAAATTTAAAGTGTTGCTGCGATTGTAAAAAGCAATGAGTAAACAAAATACATTAAAACGACAATTTTAACTTCACCATAGTATTCACCTTGCTGTATTGTTTTACGGAATAAGGTCTACCTGTAAAAATTTTGATAATAAGTCAAAAGTCCCTTATACTGTAATATTAGCATAGCTGTAGTTGAAAATCAGGGTAGATAATTATGACACAATTGGAAATGGGTCCATTTGACTTCATTGAAATCTTTGTTGAGTTTGGTAATACTGATTTATGTGAAATATGTATAAATGTGTGTATCAAATGTTTAATTTGAATAAACATCAAGCGAAGCGATCTCTTCATGGTAGAAACATGATTAAAATGAATGATTGCATCACACTTTGATGATGCCAAAAAACTTTCGTCAACATGGCAGAATCTCCTGAGATTACAAATAAAATCAATAACATGATCAGGATGGACAAGACGCTGATGGGGAGGGCACAATTTCTTCTTCTTAGGTTTGTTCGCTTTCTTCAGGTTGCATCTTTCTCGTATTATTTTAAAAGAAATGCCTCAATCACATACTTAGTCTGGTCAGACACCTCTTCAGAACATACTGCAAATATTTATTACAAGCGAGCCTAGCAAGCTCTTAAGGTAGGAATGTGGTAAAATTGAATCATTGCATCACACATTGATGATGCCAAAAAACGTTCGTCAACATGGTGGAATCTCGTGGAATGGACACAAGCACAAGCTTGCTTTCTTAAGGTTGCACCTTTCTCATATTATATATTGTATAACCCTATTATTGGTAATTGTTACATATATGTGCTTGTGTTTGTTTGGTATTGTCTTGGCAATAATTCATGTAATGCCAATAAATAATTAGAATTTTTCTCCAATAATGTGATTTTATGCTTATTTTCATATTGTATTTGTCAAAAGAAACGTTGTATAGACAGAATACCCTTAATTGTAGCCATATTCTTTTGTAAAAATATAAACAACACAGTTCACAGATTTTTGTTTTCTAATTTTCCGCCATTTTCCTTTTTCAACCTAAAGTTGTTTGTTTCAATTGTTTTGATTGGTTGATTTATTTGAATAAAAGAAAGAAAGTAATTTTTATCATTCGGATTCACTTGAAATGGCATGAAGCTTAAAATGTATGGAACTCTTGTGAAAATATTTAAAAGATAATATCAACCGAGGATATTTCGTATTTATACGAATTGAAATTTAACAGAATAAGTGATATGAGTGATATCAACAATCTTTTCTTTATTCAATTCATAAATTTATTTTTATTTACTTCCTTATTTCATTCATGATGCAGGATGTCAACAAACGAAGAAAATAAAGCCAAATCCAATATGTAAACACTTAATACACGTATTTTAGTCATACTCTATTTGCTCACCTTATTGTTAGATCATTCAAACTGGTGCACTGTGCCTTCAGTTTGGGCAAATTTACTTGGGGCGTATTTATTCCGTATTTTATGTTGGTACTACAGGGGTGTCCTGCGCAAGGACGTACGAGAAATAAAATTTCGTATCACACGGATCGAAAAGTTATAATTTGACTTGCACATTGAATTTTGATCAAGACACACGAAACCAAAATATAACATGTATAACAACACTCTAACACGTAAAATAAAAAGAGGTGTAAATGTAGCACGAAAATAACCCTGTACCACCCTCTTTTTTTTGGAAAGAGCACAGTAATTACTCAGTAATAGAATTAGGCATGACACATATATAAGAACATGACATACATTTCACATAATTTGCTGAAAAATTTGACTGCATCAAATGTAAAAATGTCAAGTACTCTCTAAGAACCAACTACAGACAAATATGATAGCTTTTTAGGTATAACAGTTGTTTAGAAATGGGCTTAAATGTAAAGTCATTTATCCATGAAAATGAGGTCTAGAACAGATGTCATATATCAGAATGGGGAGTACCTACCAAAAATAAAATTAAAGACCACTTATGGTCTGTCTACATTTATCTCTTACAGTTGTTGAGAAATGGACTTGAAAGTAAAATCTTGTTGCAGATTTATTTTTTTTTGTACATTTTTGATAATATTCAGGTAAGGGCAGTATTGTTTAATATATACACAACTGTTTATTTGGAGTGATTTAAAGCTTTTCACTAGGAGTAACTACAGTAACTACAGAAATAATAAATTTCAGTCCAGACATGAAATTTTTGATTTCACAGAAATAAGGAATAAGGAACTGGATGCTGATAAGAGTGAATATGGTAGATTTCATTTTTGTGGACTGGTGATGTCTTATAATAAACATCTATACACAGAAAATAATAAAACTGAAAAATGTTTGTATCATTTAAAATGTATACATGCTATAATGCTAAACAGAAAAGTATACAATGTAGGTAGAAATCATTAGTTGATTTGCATAGTTTTTGCTTGCACATTTGAAGCAGATAATAAAATTAATAAGTATTTTTATTGATCAACTGCTGCTTTACCTTCAGTAGGCAATTTTAGCCATGTTCAGGAGGGGAATAAAAAGTATTTCAAAGATTCTGTTAATTTTTTTTTATAAAATTAAGGTTATATGACTTATTTTTTATAAGAAATACTGGTAGAAAAAAACAAATTGATCATGATATTTTTTGTTTCTTTCAAAAGTTACCGTGGCCCTGAAAAGTGCGGTTGTAGTCTAACCTAATCCAACAAGATACAGAAAGTCACCACCAAATGATGACAGCTTAAACAACAACCTTGAAGTCGAAATGTTACATCAACTCAACTGAGCCTCCTATACCAAATTATACCAACTAAGTTCCAACGGCTCAAGTTACTCCACAAGGGACTGTCCGACTGAGAGCATTATTATGCTGTGTAGGATGTTAATAACCATCATCCAACACCACAATAAATATTAAGTAAGCAATAGATTATGATATACAGGTACATGGTTTAATGTTTCTGTTTTTCAGTGGTAGCAGTCACCTAACAGAGTTGTATGTGCAGATCTCAGATATACAATGGCCCATAGTCTACACACCTGAATACAACATTAGTTTTCTTGGACTAGAGAAACTACACCCTTTTGATGCTGGAAAATGGGGGAGAGTTTATGAATTTTTAAAAGGTAGTAAATGTAAGCAAAGCATTGTTACATGAAGAGGAAATGCACGGGAAATAATTATTGTTTAGATTTGCCAAAAATTATGCCCTCGGGGTAATAGTTAATATTGTTTATTCAATTGATCATGAACAATCAAAAAGGTTTACTGATTTTATAATATAAAACACTTTTCAATGGTACCCTTAAAAATGTCCCAAACACAGCACTATCATTAAATGTCAATTTAAAACAAAATGTGAATAAGGCATACTGTATTATTGAAGCTATGAAAGAGTTTTAAGTTTTACTAAATCTTACATGGAAATAATTGATTCATTATATACCTAAAAAGACAGCTGAAAGATATAAAAGGATTGACTTTTTACCATTTTGACCATACATGGTGTATAAAGAATGAAATACATTTAAATTGAAACTTGTCAAATCTGACATATCTTTATACAAAAATGTTAAGGGGATGGGGGCATTCAGATTTACCACAGTCTGTGCGTTAGTCAGTCTGATAATCACGGTGAGTTGTACCATGTCTCTGGTTTTCATGTCTGCCGGGACAGGGGCATCAGTGCCCCATGTACACATTTTGTCCATGTCCAATGATATTTTGAATCAAATATATTTCTTTTAGACCCAAGATAGTAAAACAATTATCATATAGACCTGGTAAATTTTGTTTTCAGAAGATAAGTTGGTTCAAGATAAGACAATTGTAAAGCCAAAGGAAGCCACAGAAAAAGATTTATTAGTGGTGCATACACCTCAATACCTCAAAGATTTGAAAGTAAGTCAATTTTTGTGTAAAATTTTAAGATTTGTTATGAAAATATATCAAAGTATAGTATATTACATGTTAGAAATTGGTTCTTTTATTGATTGTATAATTCGATCTTGACATGATTTACTTTTGTATTAGTCTTCTATTTTAGAGCTCAGTTAAATGTTCTTTTAGTTTTTAAACTCAGCATATGGACGTGAATAAACATATTGTTTAATGTTATATGGAAGTGTTATAGAAAATTTTATTATGAGTTCAGTAGTTGTAAATGTGGTTTGCATAGATTTAATTGTACAAATATATTATAAAGATATAAAAATTATTAATATTATTATATAATTTGTTGAATGTGATCCTAGAAATGTTGTTGTTACTCATCAGTACCCTCTAATAGCTGTAAAGCAGGTTTCATTTCAGAGATACATTTGATAACTTTGTAAAAACTTGTCCATGGAATGTAACAATAACTGTTACAAGTCTTACAAAATTATATCTAAAGAATCCCATGTAAGAATCAGTTAGTTTCTAATCATGCCATCTTCTGCTAACACTTCATGTGTTTTTTTTTCCCCTGATGAGAGATACCATTTTTCTAGATCCTCTAGTTCTAGGTAAACCAGCACATCCTTCAAATTCTTTTAAGTTGTTTTACATTTAAGTTCAGTAAAATTTATACCCATTTTTATTGAGACTGTATTTAATTGATAGAATATGCAATGCAAATTGTGAAATTATTACAAAAATCATATTTTTCAGATAGTGAGTTAAGACCTTTTTCTTGAACCAGAAGCTTCTTTTATTGTCTAGCCTGCGATGAAGTCGTGAAAGCGAGACAAAGGTGTTACTTTCCGGCGGCAGTGGCAATGGCGGCGTTAGTTTTTTTGAAAGCTCTATATCTCTGAAAGTATTAATGATAGGATGACCAAAATTAGTGTGCTTAT
>JAULBM010028930.1:0-11118 GCA_032357055.1 Geukensia granosissima
ACTGGCGGTCTGTAACCGATTCCGTAGATGGGTCAATCGGATATGGTTGTCCTGACGTTGCGTCGTAACCCTCGGACATTGTCGGAAACGTTGTTTTGCTGGTTGTAGCGTCTCCATAATGACAGTAATGTGTTTCTGTGACAGCCAAAGTGTCGGGCAATGTCGGCTTAGCTTCTTCCAGACTGCAGCATCCCAATTGAACGATTGCGTTCATCTTGGGAGAGCCGTGGCATCAGGAAAATGGATAATGTATCGGAAAAAGATGATTTTCTCTGTGTGTAAGGTGCAAACAAACCTTCTGAAGGAAAATGAATCGCCAAATGCATAAGGACGTGAACTGAAGTCAGGAAAGGTGGAAAATGGAATAGCCCGATGACACTTGAAAAAATCGTGCAAAACTAATTGAAGCTTTTCGAATAGGTAAACACCATTTAAATACAACAATCAAAGATATATTTCAATGAAATAATTGTAGTATAAAAATTTTATCAAATTTTATAGGATACTCAGTTTCTTTTTTCCTTGAGTTTATATTATGTAAACTCGCCATAAGAGGTTCCAATACCAAATTACTTATTGCATGCTCAAATTATTAGAATGCCTTGAAATACTATTCCTGTGTACTTTCGTATGTTTTGGCACAAATAATTTCCATTTTCAAACTACAGCACTATTGTTTTACCGAGATATCAAAACTGAAAGTTGAAAATGTAACATTGCCATTGTAATCATTGCTTGTGGAGGTTGAGTCAAATATACAATAATGGTTTAAACCAACGTAAAAAATTAATTCTAATATAAAAAGCTTTGCGGTAAATGTCAACGAAGCAATACTTCATCAACGTAAGAAGCGGAGGATTTGATGAATCTATAAGTCCTCACTTCGCTTTAAGCAAGGTGAAATCCAACTCTTTTGTCACATTTTTGAAAAAATTGTGAAAATGTTTGGGAGGGTCACTTTTTTCATCTCTCAAAAAAATTATTGCTGTTGCCGAGTCAATTTAGAAGAATGTAAAATGAAAGTAACTTTCTCAGTAATTTTATCAATAAATCATTTTTTAACTCACAAAGAGATCTATTTGATCTAAATGATTATATATTACAAGGTGTTGTCATATATTTAAGTAAAAAATAAAAAAATGTGTCAACTTTATGTTTAAACTTAAAAGTTTATGGTAAGTGTCAATTTCTGTCGCTAATATATATAAATCTCTCTTGATGAAAAGTAAATAAAGTTAACTAAATATATTTTTCAAGACAAATTTTTTTAATCTGCTTTTAAAATTTGTTTAGATTTCTTGCCATGAAGTAACTCTCAGGAAAACATGGTTAAAGTGCTTAACATTAATGAAAAATATTTTTTATATTTGATTCATATAAATACATTCATTTATACTGAATGAGAGTGGCCAAAAAGAACCACCTGCCGTTGGTAGTAAAAAATTTATTTGCACAATTCTCAAGGCAGAATTGGGACGCTTATTTCGTATATCTAAAGCATAGACGTACAATACACGCTTTAGAAGTATTATAGTAGTTTTTCATGTGAAAAATCAACATATCATATTAGACTTGTCACATCAAAATTTAAATAACCCATTTTGCTAAAAACTGTAGGTTTCATAACACCATATGTAATGGAAAGGTTGATGGGATCGAGTGGAGCTTATTTACTTATCACCATGCTAACGATGGCATTAATGTCGACTGGTTCCGGAGAAGTCATGGCTATATCGTCCATTATTGTATATGATATTTATAAAGTTTACATCAATCCATTCAGGTAAACGTTGTTTGACACAAATCTAGGCGATGTTTAATTAACATAGGTATTTTTTGCTGAAATTCAAATTACCGTAGAGACATTTTTACGAAGGACAAAATGGCCAATATAATACTCCGTTGAAAAGTTTTTAAAAACCACGTTAAGAAATCTTGTTCTCTGTTAATTATTGGTTATTTACAAATGATCGCGAAATTAAGTAAATGAAAATGTTTCGTTTTTAAAGCAAGGAAAGCAGTCTTCTTATTGTGGAGAGTAGTAAATATACATATGTTTTCTATCATATTTTGCCGTCCAAAAACCTTTTTCATTATACATGTTATATTTACGATGAGGCTAACCTGGCATTCCGGAAAAATATTTACGTTCCTTAAATTTCACTACAATATAGACGCAGGCCGATAAGGCTTTTGACCAGTTTTCAGATAAGGTCGAGGCATGCTGAGAAATCTTGCGACAGGACATACAAAAATGAAAGACGTTGTCGGAGAAGATACGACTCTAAGAAGAAAGCGCAAATAAATCTTCAGTCGCTTTCGATATGTCGCATTATCTTATATTACAACTGCAGTTTGCCGTGGTAAATGTAGTCAACCTGCTGCGTTTTGGGAAAAAATGATCTTCACGAAATTCCAATAATAATTAAAATTTTTAATTAAAGTCACATGAAACATCTGGTGGTTACATTTTCACTTTATTTTGACAGGATTACATCATCACCTATAAATTGCATTTTATGCGGTAATGAAAAAACAAACATAGATTCAATGGGGGACGATAATGACAAAGAAATTCATGTTCATGATAATGGAATTAAACTGGAAGCATGTTCCTGTACACCAGCTTTCGAGTGTGATCAATGCCACAAGGACCTTATTCAAAGCGATTTCAATTTTGGAAGAATTTACTCCTGCAAAACACATGGCCAATACCGTCAATACGAAGCTAGGTTATTACGTCATAAAAATTGGTGCTTACTCTGGATCACGATTGCGGTTATACCTTTCGGCTTGTTCGTTGTTAATTCTGGAATGAATTTAACGTGGGCATGCTTTGCACTTCAAGCTGGTATAGCAGCCTTCGTTCCACCTTTATTTCTAGTGTTAGTTTGGTCACGACTAACGTCTAAAGGTTTGATAATCGGTAAGTACAATTTCTGATAAAAATATATGGAAACACCTATTGATAAGGCGATTTTTTTCTATATGTTAATCTTTCACACACATTTCGTAACACAAATAGATAGAAAACTGCGGTCACTGACATCAGGAAATTGCCTGTATAACAAGCCAATCTAGTGTCAGTAACAATACCTAAATTACTGGAAGATGCTTGCTTCGTAACAAAGATAAGCATTTGCATGTAACATAGTTTAAACCCTACCAATATTCAGGTAAAATAAAGAAAAAAGATGCACTATGATTGTCTATGACACAGCCATCTAAACTGTGAAAAACAAACATCTACAAATTGCCACAAGGCCTAGCTTCAATAATTGACGTATATCAACACACTACTGCAATCTGTAAAAGGCCCCCAAAAATAAAAATAAAAATTAATAATATTCAAACGTCAACTATTGGACAGATATGAATACAATGTAAAACAAGTAAGACAAATAGAAGAGGAACACACTTGTTGAACACAATGACCTGTTTCATTATCAATATAGTGGATCAAAGGAAGGATATTTTTTACTTCATTATAAAATTCAAAACCAATTACAAGTCTATATTTATGAGATAAATCTCATCAAGAGCCATTTTATAAAAATTAACTTTGTTCACACTTAAATCTTTTCAGGTAGTGCTTGTGGAGTTATAGCCGATTATGCTGCTATCCTTTTAACAGCCGAATTCGCTCACGCAGACGGTTTATCAAATTTCTACATAAACACTTCAACAGACATAAGTCTGTTCAGCGGTTTGGCTACGGGTGTTTCAGTAAGTTCAATTACAACTATTATTGTATCCATATTTACGAGTCAACCATGTGACAAGGAACGTGTATGGGAGGCAACTCTTGCAATCGACAATCCACTGCACCCATGGAGACGGCGTTATTTCAAAGAATTATCGAAGTATCCGGATGATGAAAAAATCACTTCCAATCACATGTGGAAGATTTTTCGTAGGGCAACGCACATTTCCATCGGTGGCTTTGTTTTCAGTCTGATATCTTATGTAATTGTTATTCCTGCAGTAATGCTCAGTTTCAAAACATTATCACGTGACCAATTTGCAAATTGGTTGACCATATGTAAAGTATGGATGGTCATTTGTGCCTTATTTGCAATAATTGTCCCGCCAATTGAAGAAATTTATCAAATTTATAAGCAATACAGAAATAATAAACAAAACGACAAACTTGAAAAACGAAGAGTTTTTCAAAATGATGAAACAACCATGTGACCTATTAATGTTACGAAATATTCTTGCAAATAAACGGTTTGTATATTATTGATTTGCTCCATAGTCCAGATGTTCATTTAGTATAAGCATGTCCCATTTGTAAATAATAGAAAAGGGATTTCATGTAATTAACATGATAAAATCATTTTGCAGGTATCCTTCGTGTAAATCCAAGTTACGAAAAGCAATTTATAGCGAATACATCTCGCAAGTTGTACGATATTCAGGAGCTTGATATAGAAAAGAGTTGTCGTATGATTTTCTATAAGACAGTCATCCAAATCGTGTCAATTACAAACATCTACAAGTAAGGCCTCCAATAATGGACAAATGTCCACACTTTAGGACAACATGTAAAAGGTCTCAAAAAATTAAAAAGTCCATTATAGATTTTCGTAATAAGAGCTCAGCAGCCGACAAAGAAACTACAAAGCATCATTACAATGACATGATGATGATAATATAATCAGCTGAATTTATTCTTCAGACATTTTTGAGACCCACGATGATAGTAACTGTTTTCGAATGTACACTTCCAAAATAAACATGGTTCTCTTCGTTGGTACGAACCGTCTGATTATTTTTCTTGGAAAATGTTTAATTTTAATGTGTTGATTCTGGCAAAAAAGATAATCTGGCTGAACTTGTCCTCAATAATTAATGATGGTATCTGAATAAATCTTGTTAATTACCAAACCAATTTCCGAGCCTAGCTCATATTCGATCCGTAGACTACACTCCCGTTATCTCTGACACGGGTGTTAAAATCCATCCCTTTATATGGATAAAGCTAGGGTTACCTCGCGCGTGTCAAAATCGTATGCAAGTAAACTGTTAAATGACGTTATTTATAGGCGTGGTTTATCCGCCACGAGATGAATCCTTCGTAACCCGTGGTTGAATCTCCGACTGACACAGGAGGTCAGATGAATTTGCTGCGGAGATTGGTCAATTACATTGAACAATATTTTGAACATTGAATAATCACGTGTATGGCAACATAAAATATCAAATGATTATATATACATACCCAGTCTGCGAACCTGTATTCCAGCGAATGTTGTTGTTTTAAGTTTTACTTTAACCTTTTTTAAAATTGTACAATTGCTATGCATATAATTTTACATTTGAATGTTATCATATTTTATTTAGGGCCTTTGACAGGTTGCCTTACGATGTGGATATTTGTCTAATATTTAAAGCCTTGGACAACTTGCTGTTTGGAATTTATATGTATCGAATGGATCATACCAAATCTATACATTCTAAACAACTTGATCTAATATAAATTATGCTGCTCTCTGCTTTTAGAAACGAGCCACAGCAATTTGAAAGATCCGAGTTACTAGTATTCATCACTCAAATTTCAGTAGGATATAGGAATTACTGTGTCGGACTGCAAAAAACGGAAATCCCAGGATTGCTTTAGTTTGAACCCTATGGGAAATTTGTTCAATTTTTTTCTAGCTGAAACTACTAAACCGATTATAGAATTATTTGATGTGTGAATGATCCTTGAATGGTTTTCCACAATTATGATTTTTCGCCGATGAGAACTTCAAGATGGCCCCTCAACCGGACTTAGTTTGGCATTAGATCCTAAGGGAAAAGGGTTCAAATTTATTCTCATCTGAAACTACTCAGCCGTATTATCGAAAAGGTTTGCCATTGAACTTATAATCCCAACCAATTAAAAACCTCTCCGTAGAAAAACAAAGATTACCGGATAAGGGGACTGGGAACAGCAACTCCGTATGGCTTTAATGACAAAACTGATGGTATAGGTATATTATCGGATCCTTAATGTAGTTCTTTTAATGTGAAGAACATATTCAACTCGGTGTCTAGACGCAGATGTAGCCATGGTCGGCACATGTCAACCTCACTTATTGATATGTTTCTAAATGAGTCTCTGTCATTTAGAGAGAAAAATATATGCCCTTCCTCTTTCAAAAGTTTTTTTTAATATAAATCCTAATTGGAGACACCTGTTACAAATCCAAATTCAAATATGTACAGATTTATAACAGTGATCATGGATATTGCCAATCATAGGCTTTTGAAACCATTCGTTTTGAGAAAACGAACTGGACAAACGATCGTTTTTGTACCTTTGTTCGTAAACAAAGGTCCTTAAAAACCTTTAGGGATTTTGTCGAAGATTATGACAGACACAGGACGAAACGCGAAGGAAAGGAAGAAGATACCCTTTCCGAATGGGTAAAGAATGTTAGGTCGTTACAAAATACGAATTCACAATTACCAGAAGCTAGATCGGATTTTGAAGATCCGAGTATTGCCAGACACCTCTGCAAAAGCACTTGACAACATTGTCTGTTGGTAAAAGGACATTACAGATAGATGGTATACCAATGGACACGAACTGTGCTCCTCTTATTGCAGATCTATTTTAGTATATATTCAAAAAATCGCAAAACAAATGTATCCTTAAGAACCATCTTTAAATAGATCTAATTCAAGTAATGACTCCCTTTTAGAATTGGTGCTTAAATTTAGTACGATTGTTTATGCACTTAAATTTATGATAAAAGGAACGATTTTTTCTTTTCCTATCGTTTAATTTTGCAAATAGTCCGGTTTGTCCGTTTTTGTTCTAAAGATTCTGACTTTAATGATCGCAACGTACAGTTAGTGGTCAACTTTTGCAGCAGTGATACAGATATCACAGGCTTTGGTAAACTTTTACAATATTTTATCATCGTTACAAAGATTTATCGCAAAAATACGGCTGCAAATGTATAATTTGATGCGACAAAGTAGAACACATCCTACGTTTCATATAAAGCCTGCAAATTTTAAAATGATCCATTGAATCTCACTGGTTCCGTTAAACTTTTTTTTATCCAAAAAGGTTGGATGTTATAGTAAGAACATTAGAATTTGTTTGTGTTGGTACAGATATTAATAAATTTGTTGCTTCCTTACACAGATATTAATAAACTTGTTGCTTCCTTACACAGATATTAATCAATTTGGCATTTCATCCAACTTGTATTTTCTCACGTTTATTGACAACACCATATAAAATCGTTGGACATACTTAATTTAATGACATCTTGTGTTGAGAGGGTTAATGTCATATCTTCAGGAGTCTCACCCCGAGATTAATTTCAGTCACTGTGAGGCATCTTCTTTTTGCATGTATTTTTGTTTAGTTTATTGTAAGTTAGGTACTCTTGTCGCACTGGATGAATTTTTGTTCGATTTTTATAGCTCGTCTGCTGCTGTTTTTGTTTCCTTGACCACTCGTTTGGGGAGGGATTGGGATCTCAAATAACTAGTTTAACCCCATCACATGTCTCATGTGGCTGTCCAAAGTCAGAAATTGTGGTCTTAGGTTTGTTTTTGTGTTGTCTGTTTTGGTACATGAACATTTTTGTTAATACAAAATAACCAATGTTGAATAAATATGGAAAATGTTTGGTATGCAAAATGTACATTACAAGGAGTAGCCTCTCAGCAGTAGCATCAAAACCGGAACATAGGAAGTCAAAATTAGAAATCAGTAAATGCAGCAAATTTCTGTAAATCATTGCTTGATAACTCTCAAGTCAGACAGTCTAACAACTGGGCTGGTGAATACCTTCAGGCACATGATCCACTAGCATAGGCATCTACACAGTGGTTTAAAAATACAAAATTACCAATGATGAATAAATATTGAAAATTTTGGGTATTCTATAAGTCCAGTGTAGAATACCTATGTATTAAAAGTTCATAGTTCAAAGAGACAAGACAAATTTGAAGCAAACTAAAAGATAAAACGAAAACGAAAGAAACAAAGTTTTGGAATCCATGAACTCCTTTACAAAACAGGTGTGGGATTAGGTGATCATGAAGGTTAAGCATTCCCCTGTCTTGGGAGTAATACCCGTCGTGGAATCCTTAAACTCATCAGTAGCATTAGAAACGACACATAGGAAGACAAAGATAAAAAAATAGCAGAAGAAGCACTCAAATTTAAATAAGTCAAAATCCAACAGCAAGGACAACTATATTAAGGTAGCAGCAATATTATTTTAAGTGTACATGTTTTTTTATTTGAAGCGATTTATAGCATTTCACAAGGAGTGGTATTCCACCCTTGTTGAAAGCCTTGTGGAGACCTCTGCTTGTGGTTTGGGTGCAGTCTCTCTGACATTTACCCCATATCATGATATGTCGTGTAAATAATCCTAAGATGGTTATCAACAAAGTCATGTTTCTTATAAATTAGACAGACCTGTCTAGGACTACAACTATTTGCCACAGTGCTTTTTAAGATAGCATATTTTAAAGCGTAATTACAAAATAAATTGAACCTACTGCCTGCAGCCAAATCACAACCTTAATGTCAGACTGACCAAGATTTTTAATAAAATCAAGTATTTTAACCAGTTGGCTTCACCTTAAAAGTAAAAATGCTGAAAATATAAAAACACTTTTTTAACAGAAAGTACTAAAATAATAAAGTAAAAAAATGGAGAAACACTTTTTATTAAAGGGAAACTATATTTGTGGACACTGAGGTGGTGTAATTAAATTGTTTTTGAAGACCCACTTATTGTAAACATTGGGTCATAAGGAAATGTTCAATTTGTTCTTGTCTAAGCTGATTAATATGATTTGTTGTTTGGAAGATCCTTGGCTGGTCCTTAATTAAAGACATTAAAGGTAAAAACAGAATATCCTCAGATAAAAAAATCTCTGTAGAACTTGCTGCATATTTAAACCTTTTAAATTCAATAATTTTATATCAGCCTGCATATCATCTCATGTTAAATTTGTCTTTCCTAAGTTTTGAGAATTTTTTTCCCAATGAGTTTTGTTTGTTTCAAATTTATATTTTATGGTGTATACTTGTAAACTTATAGTAATATTTGCAGATAAGTATCAAATCTACATTTTTATAAAATATATATGTCATTAAATTCTATGTTCATACACAAACAACTTTTATGGAATTTTGTTAAACTAAAAGTATCGATAATGAAAACACTTTTACATGGTTTTAAACCAGTAATTGAAGAAAAATGAAAAAAAAAACTGAAAATATTTTTTTTCTTAAGAATTATAACAATAATTTTAAATGTTTATCAAAAATTATAAAACAAAAAAAGGGTTCAGTAGTTGTTATTTTTACATTTTGGATGGCTGTATCATAGGCAATTATATCACATCTCTTAATTTGATTTTCAGGTTTCAAACGGTCTTAAACAGACCAGAATTTGCTTAAATGACTTCCTGCAATAGAGTGTTAGATGTCTGTTACATTGTATTTTCATGTATAACATTGAGGAGAAGGTTGCTTTTTATTTTAGGTAAACACATTTATTTATTTTTGGTGATCTGAAATTTGTTACAAGAAGTGGGATTCCACCCTTTATGAAGGCCTTGTGAAAGCCATTTAATTCAACAATTTCCTCCATTTCTTACGGAAATGGATAGAAAAAAAGATATGGCATAATTTTCCATGAGACAGCCATCCACCAAATGACAGACGAATTTAAACTTCTAGAGATCCCATTACAGCCTTCAACAATAAACCTAGAGTCCACACCATAGTGGAAGCTGTAATGGGCCCTGAAATATGAAAAATTAAGTATTGTCTCCTTGACATTTACCTCATATTTTATCGTTCTTTTTTATTTATGAACATTGAAGACCCCCACAAAACAACTGTACTGAACTTGGGTTTCCTGAAACAGTAAGAAGCTCCTGTCTTGTTAGATACTTTCTGCATTGCCAAATTTTCAACTCAGTAAAAGTAATCTCCAATTCATAGGAGATTAGCTTAAATAATGTTGAATTTATATCAAGGTTACAATGTCCTGGCAGAGAAAGCTAACAGCTTGTTAAGATGTTAATCCATAACTCTTGGAAAAGATTTCATTTCATATCAGAATTAAGAAACTGAATAGTAGAAGATAATTTCATCCTTAATTTGACTTTCTCTCTTGAAAAGTAGTTTATGGAGATAAATCAAAATAGCCCTCATTAATCCCCATTTTTATTGCAAAATTAAAAAACAGAAATTTGATGTGGTTTTGTTATCTATAATCTATACAATTCAAATTCAGAAGATTGTACAAAACCAAACCAAAACAATGCTTTAAGCAATTCACCCCTGTCTGTGGCGTCCATGAAATCATATGGTCTTGAATAACGAATAAAACTTCTTTCAATGTGTTCATCATCATTAATATCTTCAAGCTGCACACCTCTAATTTTCTTTGAATGATTCAAACTAATGTCCATATAGGTGAAGATTACCTGAAAGAAAATACAAAAATTACAAAACAGGCAACTGTTTCACAAAAGGTCAGGCCACTGTTTCACAAAACGTCGTTAATGTAATGAGTGATCGTAACTTACATACATTAAACAGGACTTACAAGCAGTTGTAAGTCTTATGACTTTTTGTGAAATGTTATCCTGGAGCATCTGTAAGAGTGACTTCTTTCCACAACAAACAACGAGTTTAATTTCAAGTTCTTAAGTACGCTAGGGAATTCACATCCATGGAATAAGGTGCATTAGTGTATTTTATCCACCAAGTAGAAATAAACAAGTAATTAGGAAACTTTTTACCAAGAATAATTTCAATAATGTATGTTTCCTGAATTTTGATTTCTAGTTTCTAAAGGTTTACACATCGGTAAATCCATCTTGATAATGTCACACAACATATTCCATAGGTTGCCCTAAGACCTTCAATAATGGACACATTTCCACACCATATGGCAAGCTATAAAAGGCCCCAAAAATAAAAAGTGATGCTCTTCAAATGTAACAACTACTTATCAAGTCTGAATATATCGACCAACATCGATTGTGACTAAACCCCGGCATTGATTACTGAGTAACACGACGGGTGCCACTAGTGGAGCAGGAGTTGCTAACCCTTCCGGAGCACCTGAACTC